>VXBS01001503.1:844811-928780 GCA_013400255.1 Sitta europaea
CCCCCGCCCCCCCCCCCCCATTATCTTCCTTCTCCAAAAGCTCAGTTATGGTTCCCCCAAGCCTTGCTCAGATGCTGTGAGTTATCAGAAGACACTTAAACTGATGCTGGCCAACCAAAGGAAGTGCAGCACTGTTCTGTTTATCAGGTGTACCAGTGCAGCTCCAAGGGGAAGAATGCAGTGTCATCCTTCAACTTGTGCCCAAGCTCCAGCTCCCCAGAGCTCTGACCATCCAGGGCAAACAGGAGACTCTCTGTAGCTCCCACAGCCCCACTGACTGGGGCACACAGCTTAGAATTCCACCTGCAGGCTCTAGAGAAGGCTCCTGTCATGGATATCCCATGGAACTGGGATGACATCAACCACAAACATGAAGCCCTCTCTCTCTGCAGCATGAAAACAGCAGAGCTACTAGCCATCAAAAAGGGAGAAACCTGCACAGTCTGAAGCGAATTTCACATAATTTAGTAACGTAGTAGAGAATCTTAATTTTCAGATGCATTTAAGGCAGAGAAAATAATCGCTATTATACATGTAGTTTGATGGCAATGAGCTCCAACCGGCTTTAAAAAAAACACTTGGTTGTTCAGTTAAAAAAAGCCACGGCCAATGAGATGCACAGAGTGCACAAGCACATAAAGGGCTTTGCTTGGGGTGCCCATGTATCCACTGCAGAGAGGACACCTACACCTGTCAGTGTAATCTGACATCAGATTAGACAAAGATTGTAAATTATCTTAATAAGAATTCCTGCCACCGTAGAAGCTGAGCTTGTGTTTTGTGATACTGCTCTAAATCATAGAGCATAATGGGACATTTCAGGGCCTGAAGAGAAACACACCATTGCCACACCTTCCCTCCAGGAGGTTTTCAGAGACTCATGTTCTCAGCGAGCCAGAATGGGATCTGAAAGCCATTAGAGCTTTTCTAATTTTTCTACCCATCTACCTCCATTAACTCCCCTTATTGCTTCACTCATGGTAAACTCAGAATGTGATACACAATTTACCAACTCTTTCAATGAGTCTTAGCAAGTCCACTTCTTAAAAAGAAGAAAAGCAGGGGGATGGAAGAGCAAATTTTGCTTCTTTAAGTCCTTTGGTTTCCACATATTCAGATACGGGTGGATACAAAGCCCTGTGCTTTATAGCTGACTTTATAACTTACTGCAGCAGTAAATGATTACAGGCATTCACTTTGCCTCTTATTTCTGTAATTTTCAAACAAAATCTGCCTTTGCCTACAAGCACAGAGCCTGCCTTTACATACAAGTCTCTTAAATGAGGATTTTGTTAAGAGAGTCTCTCTGAAATGAGCCTTAAAGACTGCTAAGAAATACCTGCTAAGAGTCTCTCAGAAATGAGTCTCTCTTTGTACTTTTAAAGAAGAAAAGAAATTTGCCTTCAAGAAATGCAAAGAGAAAGGTGGCAAACTGAGTAGATCCCTCACAAAAAGGTATTATGATTCTGTACCATTACAGTGGGAAAAAACAGCTTCATTTATGCAGTAGAGTAGAACTACAGAGAAGAATTACAGTCTGATAGCGAGAGAAAACAACACACAGTTGCTGTGACTCTGAAAGTCAGAGAGCACAAGGCACAAGAAATTAAATGGAAAGGCAAAAGAGGAAACACAGGCACCTGGAGAACAATCGGGTTAAGAAAAGAGAGAGAGGCATCTCAACACACACACAGAGGAAAAGAAATGGCAAAGGATGCAGGAAAGGTATCCAGGGAATTACATCTGGTGAGCAGAAGTTCTGTGACAAATATTCATTAAGGATGACAGATAAGCCTTGATGCTGCTTGCTGCCTCATATGCAAGATTTAAATATTTATTTTTTTTTAGGGAAACTGAGACAATTCTCACCTGATTTTTTTTTTTTTCATTTCAAAGTAACATTAAACGACTGACTGACTTTGCTTTTGTCAGTGTACAACATGCCACAAATAAATGCATCCTGAAAGGACAGCTTTTCAATCCCATTAAATAACAAATTATGGGATGGAAGAAGGCAGAACTTACACTGACAGGACTGCACCTGAGTAACACGTGAAGCACATAAACCATTTGGCTGCAACTACAGAAAGCAATTTAGCCACTGGAATTCCATGCTGATTTTCTCTTTCTTGGAGAAGAGTGGCATGAAAACCTGCTACTGACATAGCAAACACAAAAGAGCATCTGTCAAAATATCGCTCTCTAATCTTAAACTGGCAGGGCTGCAGAGAGCAACTCTGCCTTTAACTAAAGAATGACAAAAAATAAATCAATGCTTTCCTTAGTTCTTAGCAGCAAATGTTAGTATTTCTAACTCAGCAATTTCTGTGTACAAAGTGGAACAGAGACAATCAAATTGATGATCTAGCTCTAGTGCAGCTTCTTTGGGCCAGTATCAGCAGTTTTGAGTGGCCATGTGCAAAAGCATCCTCTTCTTGTCTCAGCTGAAAATGAGGCAGAAGTCACACACAATCACCTTACCAAGCACAGGGCAGGTACAAGGGATGTAGGAGATAGTAAATGAGGCAATACCAGTCATTTAGTTTTAGGGCAATGCACAGAAATGTGTGGTAAATATTAAACATTCATGACCTATATTAATGTAAATGAGACTGTTATTGAGTACCTTGACCAATTTTGCAAAAGTAAAAATTAATTTTTTTTTAAAGTTGCAAAATATGCAACAATTTCCAGCAGATTCCAGCACTGTTACTGCATAAAATAAACCAAAAGACTTGACTTCAGCAGCAGAACAGTGATTTTATAGACATAGTCAGAAAACTAATATAAATGGTCACTAACATCAAAGCAGATTTTCAGTTTTTCCTTAGCCAAATGCCAGCTGATTCTTCATGTCATGGTCACCTAGTTGTAATTAGAAATACCTGTGGCAAAGGCCCCACTGAATCCCCCACTGACCAAGCTTTCTCTGTAGGGGAATACACACAATAATACATTAAGTATAATCTGTGTATATGGTGATACGTGTCTGTTTATAACCAGCAATTTTAAAAGGATTAAGGAGGATTTGTTCTAGTTTAACACTTTTTAGACACTATGACATCATTGTTAATTCCAAACCTCTGGATATAGTTAACCTGATTTATAAGAGTATCACTTTCCCACTTGGGCACAAGAGAAACAGAATACTGAACATCACCCCTAACATCCTTCCAAAAGGCACCATCCAGTGTTCCACTGAAGATCTTAAACTCTAATTACACAAAATCCCAGCCATTAAAAACCTTAACACACGAACGTATCCACTTACTGTTGCAACAAAAAGCTTCTAACTCAGAGCTGCAGCTCTCCTGAATAAATTGGTTCTTTGTTTTACTCTGTCCCCACCTAGGCAATAAGAAATATTAGAATTGAATATAAGGAACATCATTAGTAACAGACTGCATTAATTACCTTATTAATGATGTTAATAATTCTGCAAAACAAAGAACACTCAAGACTTCACAATGGACCCAAATGTTCATTGTGTCAATGGCAGCCAACACATAAACCTTGCTGCCAGACTAGGAATCTAAAATGAAATTCCTTCTACGTAAATTAACAAAATTTCCTTCCCTCAATTTGTTCCTTAGTGGAACAGCTAACATGGCAAACCTGCTGTCTAACCACAATAAAAATTCTAGTGAATCTCTGCATTACTGTTCCAGTAGGTATGCAGCAGAACTGTATCAGCCAAGCTTTAAATTAAATCTGAAATGCAAGACATTACAGAAAAGAAATAATTTCAATTTTTACAAAGCATCAAACATTGAAAGAATATGAAACACAACGTGTCTACTCTCAGCTAGAATACAGGAAAAAAATATGCTTACTAAATTCACTGCCTGAATTTTCCATGTCCCCACATGGTTTCACCACTGCTGCATTCCCTTTACAGCCAAGAGAGGAAAGCAGAAATAGCTGAGTGTTCAGATGGCTGCAACAGTGAGGTCTGGAATTCCAGTCACTCGATTAGATCTGAGCAAAGCCCCGTGATCTTATGCAACACTTGTTTCTTGGATTGCATCACACATTTACTTCATGTAAGATTCAGATTATTTTAAGTACAGAATTAATCTTTTCAGATGCAAGTGCAAGCCACAGTACAAACGAGCAGGGTGTTTTGGCTACTGCTCCTCTGGGTGGTGTAAGGAATACACTCTTCCATAGAAAGCAGGGAGTTTGTACTGGTGACACCAATAAGAAATATGGTATCTCTGCTGAAAAGTGTAAGACACAGCTGAAGCCATAAATCATTAGCTGTTTTGAAGGCCAAACTTAGAAATATGCTTTGCTTTCTCTCAGCTTGCCATCAAACATCCATCCTCAGCAGGGACAGAACAGCTCTTCCAACAGGTCCTTTGGTAAGAACTTTTTACACAGGAACTGCTGCAGTGATTTAGAGAAAAGTCACTAGATCCTGTAAAATTTTCTCCTTCGTCTTTGGATCCCTAATTTTTATATTTTAAAAATTCTCTCCAGATTCAACTCCCCACAACAGCACTGAAATTACACGACCTCTGTCTCTGCAAAACAGCACTTAACCACCTCAGCAGAGGCAAGAGCAGGACAATGTAAACCCTCCTAGGGGAGGGCTGTACTGCCTCTGACGAGGGCAAGGCAGTTCTTGCCTTTATTCAGACACTTCCTTTTTGCAAACTTCTTTTAAAAACTTGCTGAGTGTGGGCAATCTTCCAACGATTTCATTTTATCAGGGACTGACCAAGCTTCTCCTTCCACCACACGATACTGCACAAATCCTTCCAACAATCCCCATGCTTCCACCAGCACCCAGCACATTTGTCTGCAGTTCTGATGCCTCAGGGCTGCACAGAGCCTGGCACAGCCTACAGAGGAGGCCTTGTGTAAAACTGCAGTATCTGACTGGGCACCCCCTGGCAAACCTGGCAGTAGTTCAGAGGTTATTAGCCGGGTCGTGAAAGACAGACATGGGGCAGCTGAGTAATTCTCATCTCCTTAGGAAATACAGTTGAAACAAAAGTTTGGGATTTTTCTCTGCAAAATCTAAGCCTGAAGTCTAACACAACAGCACGGCAATCTTTAGTCTGAAAGTCTGAGAGAGAACTACCACAAAGTTTCTGTGGTGCGTGGAAGGTGAAGCATGTTAAAACTCTGGTTTTATGTGTTTATGAAAGCAGTCAGGAATCATTGGCCAAAAAGGTTCTAAATATAAAAGACAAGTTTTAGACAATGGAATGGCTAAAATGAACATTACAGGTGAAGACTTTGCTAGACCAACCCTAATGTGGAAAAGTATGCATTTTAGGCAAAATCATAAATACTAACTTGTATGAATGAAATTCAGAACTATTAATTTAATTTTAAAAATTCTGTTATTAGTGCCATTTTCTTTGTTTCCCATTGTGTTCCTTGGTTGACTTGCAGTCCCAGATAGGGTCTGATCCAGTAAATGTTTCCAGATGTAAGGCTTGTATTTAATACTCCACCTAGAAGTAAATCTTATTCCCACTAGTTACTGTTTGTGTAACCCTTCAGAGTTCAGCCTTAAAGTAAAAAAAGTGAGGGGGGAAGCAAAAAAATAAGTCCATATCCATTGGAAAGTTAACAACTTCCTTATCCCCTGTCAAAGAGAAGAGAACACAGACCTAGGCCATCAATCAAGATCTGCAGATCATCCATTTTAGGAAGATAAAATTCCCTCTTATTTCCATGGAACACAGGACCTCCCCCAGTCAGTGCCTGACTGGGAAGCTCCCAGGAAGCAGCATGGGCTGGACAGTGACAATCTGAGCCTTCCCCCTGCTGTGACAACAGCACAGCTTCCCCAGGGCATCACCTGCCCTCGAGACACTGCCAGGGGACAGGAGGAAGCTGTTCCCCAGGCACCCACCAAGGAGAGCCCACCTCCTCCCTGCAGCACTGCCCAACCTGTGGGGCTGGTCCTGGGCTGTGCAGAGCACAGCAGATCCCTCCCCACAGCACCTGGCAGCCCCTGGGGCACTGACTCAGGGACTCCAGGCTCTCATCACCTCTCAACCTTCCTAGAAGCTCAGGTCACAAACCCAGCAACAGGAGCTACTTGCAGAGACCTCCTGCAATCAGGTCTGTGATGCTGATGGCTCTCCTGTGTCTCACTGCACACCAAGATAAGAAATCAAATGAACCCTTTCAACATTGGCAAGAAGCCATAATGGGAGATCTTAACTTTCTGCAAAACCAGAAATAACTTCTACTTATTTCCAGAAATCCAGTGCCTCTCAGATAATTTACCTTTCCCAGACAAACACAAATAAATATACACACTACAAAATGCCTATGAAAGTATGTTCAGAGATCTTGGGAGAATCTTGTGTTCTTTCCTGTTCCTTGCAACAGCATAACTGACTTTTTTTTTGAGCTTACATAGTTTCCCCTCTTTTGAAGAAATCTTCTCTTCTCCTACAAATAATTTTAAAGTTGCTTTATAAATGTAAACTTCAGAAATAAGAAAACAAAAAGTAATAAACCATTCCAGACAGTTTATTAAATAAAGTATACCAGCACCTCTTGGATGCTGGAAGTGTTCATGCTTCAGCCTGATGCCTTTACAGCAGCCCCGTCATGTGTTAATGATTACATATATTCATTCACTACCAAAAATAGTTTCCTCTAGAATTATGCACAAAGAACATTTGTCCACAGTGAATTTCAAGCTTGGCTAGTCTGCTTGGGTTACAGTTACTCCTAATTTTACAGTGGCAAAAATCCAGAAGTCTACTTTGCGCTAGCAGTTTATCTTTTATGTCAGAATACATTCTCCAGTCATTCAAAAGTTGGGAAAGTAGCAGCACCTAAAAACGGAGATCTTTACTGATGGAGTTATCACAATACACATATTAACATAACAAAATCCCAATTATCTTATCTGGAAAAGCATTTCTGTCTCTCCTTCAGCCCCCTTGCTCCTCCTCTAATTCTGATCTCCTTGGGAAACCACAAGCAGGATCTTCCTGATGACTTTCACGTGCCTTAAGGAATCGGTACATGCTATCAAGACCAAAACATTTGCAAGCCTAGTTTACAAGCTACAAAACCAGTAGAAAAGGAAACAGCCAACAAAAAATATTGTATATTTTTAATATGTCCACTGTCTTGCAAAATATGACTGCTGGAGTGGCAGGGGAAAGCTGCTGCACATTTTTCCAACTACAGACATATGTTACTTAGGGTGTAAAACATTTTACATATATTTTAAAAGTTAGCCACATAGAAGCCTCTCGAAGATTTCTCCTGTGCTGCTTTGAAGCCATCTATTCTCCCCTTCCCCCCTCCTTTTTTTTTTTTTTTTTTTTTTGGATTCAGAGAAAAATTGCTCCATTCCTGCTTGGAATCCAAAGGAGAACAGGAAGTAACGTCTGAGCTCCATAGAGATTCATTTTTATTTGCTTACAGGACGTGGCGGATTCAAAAACTGGCTTCATTTTCCAGTATCCTTAAAGGACCTGACTTCTTTTTTTTTCTTTTTGGCAGGGAGCACGGTTGGAACTTCAAGTTCAGCCAAAATAGACAATAAAACAGTAAGAAGGCATAATGCCAAAAATGCAAAGGCAGCAGTGTCCAGAGCATAATTCCACCCTTTTTTCTCTCTCCCCCCACCAATGATTTACAGAGGAAAACGTAAAAAACAGAAAACCTTCTTTGTCCTAGAATGAACTCATATTTTAACAGCCTACAAACATCTCAGACCCACTGGAGGCAAGCTAAAGAATGATATTGCTCATTTAAGATGACAGATTTTTTTTTAATCCATATGTTTTATTGTTATGTTCTTTTGAATATGCTACTTTGTTCTCCTTCTTGGGAGAAAACATTTCTATGAAGTAACAACATGTGGAATCTCTCACACAACACAATATGAAATTTGGTTCAAGTGTAGCCACTTTTTTTTTCCTCCTAGCTCATGATAGGACATTTTTAGACATTATTCTCACTAGAAGTATGCCTAGTGTTAGTCTCTAAGCCAAAACAGTCACAATTAATTAAAAAAATCTCATTTGTTGTAGCAAAAATTATTTTTTTTCTTTTTCTTGGGAGGGTCTAAGCTGCAAATAAAGCTACAAAAATGATGTGCAATGACCAATAAATAAGTAAAGCTTCTTTGTGAGGATATGTGCAAATGTTTCCTCACGTTTTCAACAGGAAGCTAGGCAGGATGAGTCTGGGGGAAGGTCTGGAAACTGTATAGCAAAATTGGAGGGAAAGACAAAAATAGATTTTAAAGAGGATATTGTCTTCCTTACTGCATTAATCGTTGCTTGGAATTAGAAGCTAACTATTCAGTGTTTCCTTTCCATCATATAAAATTGAACCTATATAATTTGCAGAAAATATCCAGAAGCCACACAATGCCTTCTATTTATTAACAAGAGTCAAAGAACTACCTCTGTGGAAGCTTGTGTCTAACTTGGAAACCAAAAAATGGCAGAGTAGAGGCCAGCTCCTTTAAGTAAGAAGTGCAAAGTGCACCTGAAAAATATTAACTTTTTCCTTCTAAAGAGAGGAAAGAAAAAAAATAACTATGACACATGCATTAAAAACAATTAAACTGTTAGTTAAAGACAAAAGGGAAAATTTCTGGCAGGGTGCAAAGTATTTCTTCAAAGCATCTGTGAGGCCAAACACTAGAAATGTGTGTGACTGTAAGGAAAAAGACAGCAAAGACCATCAAATTACCAAGAATTCAAACAGATGGTTCTCCAAGGAACTGTGGTATGAGATCACTTTGAAACAGGTGAGGCAAAATGGCAGAGCAAACTGAGCTAGGGAAAACACAGCTCTTCCAGCAGGATTGGTAGGAGCACAGCACAATCAGCAGTGGGGGGGGGGGAAGGGAAAAAAATCCAAATTGGGAGTTCAGTTTCATGGATGTGGCATTTCAGGTTGCCCCATTCAGGGAAGAAAATGCAGCGGGTAGAGTGAGTTTAAATACAAAACAAATACAAACCAAAAATGGCATCTACACAAACTTCTGCTCATCCTGGAAACAGAAAAAGGCAAAACAAAACAACCACCCCCCCCCAAAACTTCATACCCCATGCAGACAATCAGGAAAACAGACCCAGAAAGGATGAAACCATTGGATGCTACAGATTCTTTACAAATCCCTGCAATTTTAAAATTATGAATGATGGCCTGCCTTTTTGAATGCTCCAATAAACAAGAATTTGAATGAGAGATGTATCTTGCTTACTGTCATGTCAGAAACCACATGACATAATTACAGCAAAGACCACACAGCATTTTGGACTAAGGTGGCCTTCTAAAAGAACAAAAAATAAGGAAAAAAACCCTCAATGGAAGATAACAATATATCTGCTAAAAATATATCCAGCAAGGATGCCTATGTTTCTAGAGGAAAAAAAGAGGTTTTTGACTATGGTTGGCCTGGACAGAAAGCTCAACTTCATCTGAATCTTTATGTCTCTTGTGAAAATTCAATTTCCATCCCACATAGGAAGTCCAGCTTTCTGGCTGGCTGAAGGGAGCTGTAGGTGTGTTAGGAAAATGCACTGAGCAGCACAAATCCCAACTGCCCCAGCATTAGAGCTGCTCATCCAGCCTGGCTGGGTGCTGTGACCCTGCACACCCCTCGGGCTCAGTGCTGCACTGATCTGAGGCAATTCTAACGGGTTTGCATCCATTTGTCTCCAATCATGAGGCTGAGCCCTTGTACAAGAGGGAGCACATAAGGGCAGTTTAAATTTTCAAGCACTTTCTGTGTGAAATTTTTTTAAAAATTGTCAACTTACACTCCAAACTTCACTCGAAACTGAACTCTGCTTTACCCCAAGGCTAAATAGGTCAGTCTGCAGTTCTAGCCTGAAATCATACACCAGAAATAACAATCATTTGTACAACAAAATTAGCGTGACTCCTGAGGACACTACAAATCCAGCACGGCAGATGCACTGAGGTATTTTAGAGTGGAACAATATTGTTGCAATATGCCCCAATGATATCAATTTTTGGGTCTATAAATGCAAACAATGATTGCATCCAAAGAACTGGAGATGGGTGCTCAAAGTCAGGGCTGTCTGGAGTTCGGGTTTGGTGTTGATTGCAGGAGAGGTGGAGGACAGTGTTTGTTTTGGTTTTATTTTCAGGTTCTTTTTTCTTTGTTTCGCTGATTTCTTACATATGAACACACTCAAGCTGGAAAGACAGCACACTGGAATCTATCCACTGCTTCTGCAGTGACATCAGGTGAAAGGGCTCATCTAAACTCCAGGAGCAGCAAAGGACAAAGGGCACTGATTTTAGAGCTGAATAATTTTCACTCTAACAGGACTCGCTCGGCATGGACAGAGATCCTGTGTTTATTTCCTGGTACCATGTTCTCTGCTAAGGACCCAAGAAGAGAAAAAGCCCATCCCCACATGCTCTGTCAGCCTCAGGAACACACTGCTCAAACGACAGTGGAATGGTTAAGTGGCCTAGTGGGCCAACAACCAAGGAGAGCTAAGACCAGAGGAACGGGAACCAAGCCAATTGTCTAGACAGCAGGCAAAAAAACATGCTGGCTAAATTTAATCAGCTGCCTCCTTTACTTTGTAAAGTGAATGGGTAGATTAGAGACAGGGTGACACATAATTTGTGATTGAAATTGCTTGTTTAATCATAATTTAAAAAGAGATGAACTTATCCCAGTTCCATATCCATCATTCTTATATGCACACATGAACCAAGAGCCATCTTCACAATCAACAGCAGCTGGTGAAAGCCCCCAGCTCCAGCAGTGGCCCTGTGCTCTCTGTATCTTTAGAGAGCCTTTTGCTCATCCCCTCACTTGCCTTTACAAGAGAAAAAGAAGCCTTTTTTTTCAAGCTACCATAAGTTTTCTGCTCTTCACAGAGGGTCTTTCAAGATTCAGACTGGCAGCTTCTTTCTTGAGAAGGGGCAAAGTTGGCAGAGGACAAATAGCATGATTTATAACATCTACTGACTAGGATCCATTGCCCAGACTGTGGTACAGAACAGCTGGCAGGACAGTGAACAATAGTTCTTATTAGAAGTCTGCTATTTAAACTCAGTAACTATATCCAAAATTTGATCCAAAGCCCTTAGAGGAAACATGGTGAAATTCTAAAACATTAGGGGAGGTGGGGGACAGGCATGGGGAGAAATCTTCCTTTGGTGGCACAGATGTCTCTAAGTCTTAACAATCAATTTAACCTTGCTTTGAAATTTAAGGTGGAATTTGTGATTACAGACCTCAGGCAGTACATCACCAGTGGGACAGAAAACAGAAAAAAAAAAAAAAAAAAAAGGAACATTAGAAACATTCACAGCTAAAGCACAAAACTCTCAATCCCAAAATGGTGTTAATGTAATTTCTTAAGTTACACCTCTTACCACCACTCTGTCTTAAATGACTGGGATTTGAGAAAAAGCAAAATGAGTTAGCAAGATTATCTCTAGTACTTTTAATCAGTAACACAGCAACTGAGAATCCCAGTGGAAATTTTAATGAATATCTGAATATTAACCAATACTGTTGTTTAAAGTTTCAGCTCTTCACATATTTTGTTACGCTGCTTCTGGCAGCAAAAATAACTCTCAAGCAATTGTATACAGAACTGACAAAGTGTTGCTTAAATCTACTTTAAGAAGTATTCAAATGAAATATTTAATGCTGCAATAGTCAACTTTGTGAAAGCAATAACTCTCTTTGATATGGGTTTTGGGTTTTTTTAAGAAAAGGTCGAATTACTTTATATTACTTTCTCAGGTTGAAGTACAATAGTGTATTATGACCCTTTCTAGAAACAGAGAATGGTTTCAAAGAACATCCAGTGTGAGGATACTGTAAAAAGTTAAAAGCTTTACAGTTCTTTTAATCTAAAACAATATCAATAAAATATATTTAGAATAAATTTAAAATATATTTAGAGTAAAAAGAGTACTCCCATGGATATGCCGGGCAGTGCTTTCTGAGACAGTCCAGTGAGTTACAACAAGCTTATTCATTTCAACAGCAATAGCTAAAATGCAGAATATACACAAAAAACATATTCAAAGTTCACAATAACAAGCACTGAGGTTAAAAATCCTATCTCCTCCACTTAGACTCAGAACATATACACACCATAAAATTCACACTGCAGTTCAAATAACCCTTATTTCACATGATGTCAGAAGTGACAGACCAAGTTATTTATAGGCTTTTGATCATGTCTGTAAAAAACCAAACAAACTCAAAAAAATTGCATCTGATTTACAGATAATCATGATCAAAGAGATTATATTTAAGTGAACTGCTATGATCACAGCAGGTTCCCATAATCACCTCGCAGTATAAAATACTGAAAAATAAACACTTTCCTGTCCACCAAAGGAAAGCATGGATATAATTTATTAAATCAACATATTACCTCTTAAAAATGACTGCTAACACATAACTGCAATATGCCGATAACAACAAACACATATATCTCTTCTTTATAAAAACATGGAAACACTCACACTTTAATTTTTTTAATAGGTGCAACTACTTAAAGGGAAAAAAATACCCAAGTAAAATCAGCAAGTGAACCTATATGGAATCAATAGACTACTACTGGGTTCACCTACAAAACACAACACTGCAGATGATTTTCAGTCAATCTGCAAGCTTTCTATTACCTTCCACATCAGGGTTGCTTGGGGTTCCTTGCACCTGCATAAAAGTACACCAGCACAGAAGCACTACAGGCAAGACAGGCTTAGTGTAAAAAGCAAAAAAATAAAATCCCATATTTGCACTAGGCAAGCTCCTGTTCCTCAGTGCCCTGCAGAGCTGCTGTGACTGTGTCACCTCTCAGAAACACGGCGGGTAAACGAAACCACTGCAGGGCACGGAGAGTCAGGGCTTTATTTCAGTCCATACTCAAAGCACATAGGATCTAAAACACAGCCCTCAAAGAGGACAGATTTCAGCCTTTCTGTACTGCCGTAGATGTACAGAGGAACATTGGCACTCGGTGTGAGCCCTGAAACTGTGAAAGAAGATGAAGATGGAAGACAAAATTCGTATGCTCATGAGAAAGCAAACACCTATGACAGCAACTTTCTGATATCCATAAATGCATGAAATGGAACAGATGTTAAAAATATAAGGGAGGGAATATAAAGCAATACAAGTGACCTGGTATAGCAAACTGGTATGTATTTGATTCCAGGGTTAAAAGTTAAATGAACAGACACATCCTGGCAAAAGGCCAGCTCCTAACAGAACACAAACCTCGTAAGATTTGAGTTCTGGTTTTGATTTCAAACCCATGAACTTTAAGTGGATTTGAAATCACGCAAAACACGCTCCCCCATTGCTATCCATAACAGGAAAGACAGAGAGACAAGCTGTTAGTGGGGCACAGCTCAGCCCGTGGCTCCCCAGCGCGGAGCTGGCAGCGCAGAGCCCGTGCATCGCCTGCAGACGGCACAAAGGAGTGCCCGCGGCTGCGGGGCCCCTGCGGGCACTGCCCAGCCACCCGAAGCTCGCCTTTGTCTGGCCTTTGCTGCTCCTGCTCTCGCTAAGTTTACGAGAAAAGGTTTCCATTCAAGGAAGCAAAGAAGGGGGGACGAGGGAACCTTCTTGCAGCATTTCAATGGCCTGGCTGGAGCTGCACCCACTGCACAGCAGTGAAGTTACAGTGCCCAGGGGCTGAAAAAGCAGGAGAAAAACCTCCAGAGAGCAGCAGAAACTCTTAGAGGCAACCAGGTGTAACTGGGAAAGGGGAACAGCATTTGAGGCACACTGACACTTCTTTTTCACACCTGCAGAGAAGCTGCTGTGTCTACAATCTCACTTGCTTTTTCCAGTCTCAGGCATACAGCACAAACTTTTTTTTAATTATTTGTAAATTTTAATTTATGTTTGGAAGTCTAGAAAAAGCTTCAAAACTGAATGTTAAGCACCTTGCTAGCTCTGACTCTGACACTTGTGCAACAAGATTTTCCCTGAGGTAACTCTCCCTTCACCCGAGAGGGCGTATCCTAATTCTGTCCTAAGAAAATGTGTTACCACCACACTCGTTTTGGAATCAGCCGTGAAAAGGAGACAGGACAAAGAGACTGCTGCAGTTGGAGCATGCTACAGCCCAGCGTTCTGTGGCTTTTGTACCTGGTCTCTCGGAATTGGTCCCTGGAATACTTAGGAGGTTTAGTGTTTGAACCCAAAATGCAGAGAATATTTCTCTGCGTGTTTTGAAGGATCTGAAACCCCTGACAAACACTGCCTTTAACCTTGGTCCATGGAAAGGGCTTCCCAGGCTTTGGGATGAAACAGAATTCTCAAGAATGTAAATTAGATAGAAGCATAGTATGTCATTTATCACAGGGTGAGAAATTTAGATTTTTGGGTTTGTTAGTATAGTAAGTGGATGGAGACAAGATGGAGGATCCCTGTCATTTTTAGATTTCTTCCTCCTTCATCTCCTCCATGTTCTGCAGTGTTTGGGACACAGGACAATTGGCTGGAATTTACTGCAGTGTTAGAGCTACATGAATAGAAATTTAGTTGGTTATTGGTAGAAAAGTAGAAATAATGTACATTCTTGGTGATAATTGGGTGAATTATCTTTAAAAGAACCTTGATTCTGTGTGTTTGGGGCTTTTGGTGTCCTTCTCCCTCATGCTAAGCTGGTTTAAAGCCTGGTGTGCTGAGACTGCTGATGATAAAACAATAAACAATCTGGAGAAGAAGAACAACCAAGAGTCCCATTTGCCTTCTCTCCAAACGAGGACTTTCGCAAAATTGCAAAAATCCTATCAGGGGAGAGACATGTGGGAGTGGAAGTACTGCCACAGTTTAGGCTGGCTGTCAGGGCAAGGTTCTTCCCCAGAGGTGTCAGCACTGCCCAGGCTGCCCAGGGCATGGTCACGGCCCCAGGGCTGCCAGAGCTCCCTTTGCACAGCGCTGCCAGGGGTGCACAGGGCGGGATTGCTGGGGGCTGCAGGGCCAGCAGCTGCGCTGGGTGATCCTGGGGGTCCCTTAAAATTTGTGAACACTGCACCCCTCTCTGGAATAGCCACGTTCCGAACGAGTAAAGCAACAGTGCAGACTGGTTACTGCCATCAGCAGAGAAGATCAGAACTGTTAATGACAAAGAGGAGCAAGAAACTCATTCTTCAGCTTTTTCTCCTTTCCAGCAAGTTCAGTCAGAGCAAATTCTTTGGCAGAAGAAGGTAACAAAAAGATCCAAGAAATCAAACATAAATCTGGTAATCTGCCGAGAGGGGAAGAGCAGAGGGAAGAGAACTGGCAGGCTTTATTATTAAGCACACTTCGTGTTATCCAACAGATCCAAGAGTAACATACAGCAACTGGACTCTGTACAAGAAATCTATTATACTGCCTGCTCGCAAGTTAAGTGTATTGCTGATTTCAGAAATATCAGAATGCCTAACTCTGGATGCCTCAGGAATAAACAAGAATAAATTTGTATTCTACTATGCTTGAGACAGATCTAGTCAAAATTTTTCCATGAAAGCTGTTAGTCAGCAATGAAGTAGGTTTTCAATAAAGCCTTTTTTTCTTTTTGTGAAAAGTATCTGCTTTTGGATGCGTTCCTGAGATGCAATCCAACTAGGAAACTGGGACCCTGGAGCAAGTAAGCTTATTTTTATAATGAAAACCTAAAGTTTTCAGTTTTTCATTTTAAAGCTGTAATTCTCTTTGGTGGGAACCTTTTTCTGGCGAGACCTCTCTTTTTTTGGGCATTTCCATGCCGGGAATCCCTTTAGATTCCACAATTCTGGTCCATTTTCTATTTTAGAGGCGTGTCCCATTCTTTTTTGCAGGTTTACATTTCCTTTAAGTGGAACTTGAAGGAAAATACAGATCACATGAAACCTCAGTCTACTCTGCCCTTGATCAGAGCTGCAGATCCTCATGGACCTGCAGCACTAGTCCCTGACCTTCCTGTTTGAATAGATTATATTAAAAATACAGAATAAATGTTAATACGGCTTAATTGCTCCACTTTTAAAGTCAAGAAAAACTTAATTTAAGGCCTTCTAGTCTGAAAGGCTTCTTTGTGTAATTTTAAAAAGCCTAGTTTTCACGATTTCATCAGAGAACAAGTGCTCCCAGACAGAAACCACAGCACCAATCTATAATCAGAGCTACGTGTTTATGGAAAAAGTGATAAATCCCTGAAAAAAACGGTCTCAGAACAGAAGCTCTCCACAAACGTTTCTGTAGCAAAATTAGTAAAATAACGTAGAACCAAGCAAATTGCTTTAGACTTGATAAAAAATTCAGTGTCTAGGAAATCTGCATGCAAATATTTTATTTTCTTTTAAACCTTTTACATAAGTACAGCAAGAGTCAATTCTAAGTATGAAGCAGGCCATGTGAAATTCAACAACAAAGTCTTTAAAGCAATGGTTACCTATTTTTCTACATTTTTAATGCAATAAACTGTCCTTAAATGTGAGAGAGTCTGGATAATTAAAAATATTTAGATTCATATTCTCCCTTGGAAAATGCTTTCAAGGCATTGATCAATAGATTCCTAAGATTAAGTTAAGAGCTACATGAATAATAAGCACTTTGTATCTGTTACACATATTTCTCTTTATATACAGAGAATGTAAAGATTTTTCTTTTTCCCTCTCTCTTCCCCAAACTTACAAACCAGCAAGTCTGGTCACAGTAACAAGTGCAAAGCAGTGACTGAACCTGTGCAATGTGCCTGATATTTGGATTAAAGCATTAATTCTGCTAGTTACCCACAGCAGTGCATTCTTTTAAGACACTTTTTATACTGAGTCAATAGTTTTGTGCTATTATATGTAGTCACAATGCCTTGACTGGGTTTCTTTTAAGACTGCAATCTTGTTTGGTGAGACTGCACTGACTGATTTCACAAGAACTCATACAATCAGGTCTGCTTGGCTACAGAATTTCTGTGCTACAGCAATCAGAACCTAGAGTGCCAGTGAGTACAACCTAGTCAGGGTAATATGTGTTATGTTTAATTAAAAATGGATAACCACACTGGCTCCATAGCCAGGAAACTTTTCCAAATGCCTTTTCTGTCCCATAAACCCATCTGTGGGTTTCCAAATCTGCAGCTGAATGCTAACAGGGATGCATGAGCAACTCACTTCTAGTGGAAGAAAAAGAATTAAGCATCTTTTCAACTCCATACCTACTAATGAAGATGAATGCTATCCTGCACAGCACAGGATTCCTTAAGGCATCACTTCTGCATCATAAAGCATGTATACAACTAAAACTGTGCAGAAACTGGAGAATTAGAAGACCAGGTAGCAACTCTATTTCATACCTCATAAAAGCATCAAATGTTCTAGCAAAACCTACAAAGACCTAATACCTTTCCCTAGGTAAAACCCCAAATTTTCAGTCTTCTCAATCTCCAACACTAATCTCAGGGGAACAACAAGAGGAATTTAAATTTGAATGACTCACAA
The DNA here is from genome assembly GCA_013400255.1 of Sitta europaea. Taxonomy (NCBI): domain Eukaryota; kingdom Metazoa; phylum Chordata; class Aves; order Passeriformes; family Sittidae; genus Sitta; species Sitta europaea. The sequence goes on from VXBS01001503.1 coordinate 862,248, forward strand.
GCCAAAAGAGAAAGCGAAACATTCAGTTTTATAACTGATGGTCATTCCAATTGGAAAAATAACCATATTATTTCTCCCTCTATTATTTATTTTAGGAGAAGTACAATACACTGCAAACATCACTTCTGGAGAAGCAAAGAATTAGGACTGATACACAAATATTTCATAGGGAAAGAGTTGGATGCAGGGGAATGACCAACACAAAATTCAGAAGGCAAAGCCATTAAATCCAGCTTACAAGAATCACATATCTGGAATTAAAAGTATAGCATTTCAGCATATTTTTCACTAAAGAAAAAAACCCACTCTCAACTCTCCCTCACTTTTCCAGACACTGAAAAAATATACCATAGAAGATGCTGAGAAACACTACAGCACCCTGTTGGATTTGCAATGTGTGCAGTTTGTGATGAAAGCCTTGCCATGTTTATTAGAGGCCACTCAAAGAGTCTCACATTTTCCTGCCTTTGCCCTCCACACTTCACTATCACAGGGAAGTGGACAAACAAGTTTTCATGTAGACATTATTCCATACAGCCACAGGGCATATTTTGATACAGCATTTGGTCCTGAAAGATGTTCTTGCCACCCCCAGAAACTTCTGCTTATCTATTTCATTAATTATTCTACCAACTTGTGGGTAGCAGTCAGTTAAAGAAAATACAGTTCTAACTTTCCTTACATGCCAGCAAAATAATTAACAGCACTATCTACTACTTCAGCATCTTAAAGTTGTTTTAACACTTCTGAAAGGTTACAGAATGAGAGCAAAAGCAGAGAAGCTGTATTTTAGTATCCACAGTGTATTCCTAAGAAGCCAACACACCCTCAGCTTCCATATCCATTTCAACACTTCAACACTTCTGTGGTTCCTAAGCAAAAAGCTGTACCTACTTTATCTCTCTTCCTATGCTTCTCCCCAGAATCACCAGAAGGGTATAGATAACTCCATTTCTGTCCAAGCTATGCAAGCAGAGGGCAGCCATCACTCTTGGCACAGTATTCAAATATTATGTTTTTATAACCTACATGAGCTGTCTCACTTCTCCAAAGTGAAAATGTTATATAAATAAGACAACAGAGAGCTGGATTACAGCAGAACTTTATATACATTGTATAGCAATCGTTCATTGTCTGGTATGACAGTCCTACTGAAAGGATATTTTAAGTTTAATTTAAGGGTAGTATAGAAAATGAGAGAAGTCAAAACACTGAAACTGGAGTCAACTTCCACTGAGAAGGATGGGGCAAAGACTGTTGGAGTCATGATTTACAATGAAACTTTAAACTCATCAGAGTGACAGTTCCAAAAAATTTAGAAGAATTTTTCATGTCTTAATCCTGAAACATATGAACATCTTTTTCTATTGTACTGCATGGAAACCAAGCAGTGTTTGTTGTTTGTATCTGCAAAGAGAGGGGCTGAGCTAATAATGATGAGACACTATGGCCACAATAGGCTCCAGATTGCCAACATGTGCAGCCAAGGCTTGCTTGCTGAATTAGCTCCTGAAAAGTGTTAATACATTCCTACCTCTGTTTAAATTCAACTTTCATGATCATTTTGTTGTAGCACAAGAAAACCAGTGATAAATTAACGCATGTCAAGATTCAGGCTTAAATACACATTAAAATACCATTCGCTATCAAAATATTGCAAAAGAAGGACACTGTGAGTCTTCATAATGGTGAGACTCAGCAAACTATGTCTCTCTTTTAAAATGTCTTAATGAAAACATTTAAGCTTGCCAAGACAATTTTGATTTGACCAGGCTGGAGCAGTCACACAGAAGGTGTGTTTGCAGAGTCCAAGCCTTCAGCAAAGTTAAACCCAAACCAAAGTAGAACAAAACTGACAGTGAAGTCAGTCGGTGAGCACAGAACTCCAAGAGCTGTGGCCAGAGAATGCTTGACCATCTCCTGTATCACAAGTTGGGGAGAACCTTCCTTTCCTCCACTAGGGAAAATGTTTTGTGGATTTTAAAGGAAACCTTTTACATTTATCCCAATACACAAACTGGCATCCAGCTACATTCTGAACAAAGGCACCGACAAGTACTGCACAGAAAAATCAACACTTGCCTAATATTCCCTCATTGATTAGAAGAACCTCTGTTTTGTTCTTAATGCAAAGACAGACTTTAGAACTAAACAGTGGGAGGCACCTGACTAATAAACAGACCAGGAAAGCAGCAGCTGGATCTTTGATGCACATGTTCCTGTCACAGGCTGCCAGCAGGTACAGGTGGCACTGACAGGACGCAGGCTGCTGCTGGGCTCTGCTCACACACAGCACTGGTGACTTCCTTTTAGTTACAAGCCAACTGATAGTCAGTAGTGATAGCTTTTTTCTCCTAATTTTCTGTGAAATATGTTAAAATACCAGCAAATTATACTAAGGAATAAAAAGAGAAACAGCTATGGGAGCATTTTAAAAGTTAATTTATACGCTAGAAGTTTCCCTCTTCCCTCATCACTTTCAAGTATCTTGGACAAAAAATTATTTTACTAGTAGTATTAGCAGACTAGAATTGAGAATTGTTTACAAAAAGAATCCTCCAATCTTGCTCAGCTGCTCCCATCTTCTCCCTAGCCTAGCAGAAATAACTTATGGTAGTAGTAATATACTTCATCAAATTTGAGCCAAAGAAATGGACTTGTGAATCAGTTGTTTTATGAAAGATAAACTATTATTTGTTAGAATTATAGGAACAAGTGGAGGTTCTGGTAACACTGCTATCTGATGACAAGTGACTTTTTCTAAAAAAACAGGAACACAAACCAACCAATGTTTCTCTTACCTGAGCTGCACCTCTCAATGAACTAACAGGAATATTCAAAGGGTGGGAGTCATAAACAGGTAGGGGAATACTTAATTAAAATATTAAGCTATTAAAAAATAACAAGAAAAACAATGAAACCAAAGGGCCCTGATTTACAGCTGGAAGCAGCTCATTTCCTCCAGGGGAGTCAGCAGCAGCTATAATTACCTGCTGCCTGGATTTATGCTGGCTAGGGAACTACCACTCCCTTCAGCTGCTAGCAGCACTCTGCTCCTGGCCAGTGCTCAGTGTTTACACCTACAGCTGATCACTGCAGCTGGTTTGCATGCCCTTTTCCACCCAGCACCCCCAGGAACCCAGCTACTGCCAGCAATTAAAGTAGTACAGAAGTAACTTTTTACTCAGGAAGTGCATAAAAAGAGAAGGGTAAGCCCAAACAGTGCTCACATTTACAAGAAGTCTGAGAAACACTCATCTACCCCATCCACTACTTAATCAGAAAAGCTCTGTGTTAATTTGGACAATTCGACAGGCCTGACACTTAGGGCCATGCTCTTTTCCAAAGTTTATAAAGAACTTTCCTACCTAGACATAACAGGCCTCTGTTATGTAAACTACTTTACTACATAAAGTAAGTCAGGGCCAGAAATCACACAAATATTCAAACACTAATTTCAAGCTCGAGTTACAGAAGACTTAGGTTTCAAACTGCTTTACTCTGTTCTACCCTGATCTAGTGAAAACATCGTGTCTCTCTCCTCCAGCCATTGCTGCTTCCAGCTAAACACCCAAATCCCAAAGGTGGTATAATGCAGCCCCACAGTAGGTCCATGGGGCACTCCTGGAAGACTTCCCTAAGGCACACAGGTCACAGGATTATAACAACCATTAAGCATCTGAAAACGTGCTCTCCATCCATACTAAAATCTGGCTTAGTTTATTGAAATGGAAAAAAGGTTCTGGCTGGCTGTGCCAGGTTTCCCATGCACAGTGGTACATTTTCAGATGTCTGATTATGTAATGGTGAATCCTTCCCCTTGGTAATAGATAATATCCACACCTTAACAGAATAAAAGTATGTGCAGCAGTAAGCCCCTTCTGGGGAGTGGGAGGGTTTATTCTGTCTAGCTACACTGTAGGTCATTTTTTCATGCTATGAATTTATCAAGGTTTCACTCTATACAGATTCTTCTATATAGAAGAATATATAGAAGAATCTATACATAAATTCTTCTTCCTCTCTATCCACCAGAACACTTAGCATGAAGTTACTTACCTTCCTTAAGAATCACATTTACTTTGTAAAAAAAAAAATATGTATTTGTGATGCAGAGTATGAAGTTAACTATACTCTCTGATTAGCCTATATTGTATTCCCCAGCTCTTCTGCAAGCAATTTTCTCCCAATCCCATCCTTACCCTGCATTCTTGAAAAAAAGGAAAAAAAAAAAAAAAAGGAAAAGAAAAACAACAACAAAACCAACTTTTTTCAGGGGTTCTCTTAACCATGGTGAGGGGAAAGGCATACAGCATACCCTGTGTATTTGTATTTTGAATGAGGAAACACAGCATCAGTCTGATGATTTCCACTTCTTCTATGAACTCTACATTACTTATACACTGGAAACCAGAGCATTTAAAAGTAAAGTAAGTATCAGCCATGTCTATGAAAATTCTGAAAGTCCGGTCAAAGGAATAATGATCAGGCGAGTTTATTTTTAAATAAAGTTATTTTCAGGTCATTTAATTTTATAATGTTACTTATTGCTTTTGGAAAATATATGTAATATATTTTGAAATATATTTCAAACAGGCAGCCCTGCTCTCCAAGCTGTCATGGGAGAGGGAGGCAGTGCATGGCTACAGCCCCTCAGTTACTGCAGGTCTCAGCCCCAAGCACCAGTGTCTACCTTCCCTGACATGCCCTTAACGTTATTTTAATAGTCATTTTGTCATAAAATCCCACATGGAGACAAGGTTTCATTTAACTGCCTCCCTGCAAGTAGAGGGTCAGCATTCAGACTGTCCTGAATGTTTTGTGAAAGGAGAGCCGATGTGGGCTTTGCTGAAGCAGCTGCAGCAGGGCCAGTCAGCTCAAATTAAAGGCTTTATAGACACTAACGTGCTTATATGTGAGCAAGCCAGAGACAATGTACAAATTAAAATTAACTGAACTAGCAATGTGTGACCATGAGACTCAGAAAACATATGCAAAGCAGCCACAGCTTATTCTGTGTCACATTTAATGCCTTTAAATATTTAGCACTACAACAAAATCATTTTAAAACTGTAGGTACACGGCATATACATCACTACTACCACTGTAAAGATGAACAGAGGTTCACCAGCACTCTACAAAGGAATCAAATATCCAGAAGTTTATAAAGTTTTACGAACTGCTAAGTTGTCCTAACTTCACATCCATTTCTTCATTACACATAAGTATATAAAGACTGGTCAAACAGAGACGGATAGAAACCATAAAGGCCAGTTCAGCAACAGGTGTCAGCAGGAGCTGGGGAGAGATATCACTACTGAGTCCCAATGAGTATTTTTTTCTTGTTGAACCTATTCTATGAGAAGGAAAAACAGATCAAAATCAGCCTTAAAATACAAGGTGAAATCCTAGTAAAGAAATGAAAATAAAAAAAGAAAAAGAATGAATTACTCAAAAAGTAATCACTCCTACACTGCTGGCAGCTACTTGAGAGTTACAAATGAATTCAGATTTATTAATTCAAAGGGCTGCCTGAAGAGGGAGAGATTATGAAAAAAGTGAAATATCACTGACAATTAATTCATGTCCTTGTTCCCTCCGCTCCCCGCCCCTGCCAAGTTAAAGCTCAGAAAGGTCCTACTTCTGATCAACTGATACAAGCTCAACTTGTGCACCAAGCAGGTAACTCGTACATCCAGAAGGAAAGAATGGATGCTGCCTACCCACACTACCACTCCCTAATTTCTCAGTAAAGGACACTCCACACATCTATCGCTCCGCCGGGCTCGGTCACCGCACACATGGCAGACCGCTCCCGCAGCCCCTCGGCACCCCTGGCACAGCCTGCCCGNGGACGGGCAGAGTCACCGCAGCACAGCGCTCGGGCTGGAAGGTGGCTCTTTTCTCTTTTCTTTTCTTTTTTTCTTTTCTTTTCTTTTTTCTTTTCTTTTCTCCTTTTCCCTTTTTTCTCCTTTTCCTTTCCCTTCCCTTTTCTTTTCCTTTCTTTTCCTTTCTTTTCCTTTCTTTTCCTTTCTTTTCCTTTTTTCCTTTCCTTTCCTTTCCTTTCCTTTCCTCTTTCCTCTTTCCTCTTTCTCCTTTCCTTCTTAGAAGCATAGTTTGGGTGTTTTGTTGTGTTTGCTTTTTTTTGTTGTTTTGCTTTGTGTTTCGCACGCTGAACCGCTACGGAAACCTCTTTAATGTGTTTCCTGTTAAGGCAGTGACACTCATCTGAAAGTCCCGGTGTGTTTGTGCAGCCCCCTTGTTCCCAGAGCGGTTTGGAAGGCGCGGCCCTGACTCCGGGGCCGTGTCCCGCCGGGCCGCTGCCGGGCTCCAGGTGTTTCCAGGATCCAGGTGTTTCCAGGCTCCAGATGCTGGCCCTGGCTCAGCGCGTCCCCTCCGGGATGAGGGTGGCACCCGGCAGGGACGCGCACTCCTGACTCCGGTGGAGTGGAGCGCTTTGGGCAGGCAGCCCTGGTACAACTCGGGAAAGAAAACAACGGGATTAAAGAGAAAAGACGAGAAACTACTTGATACCTCGGTTCTCAGTGCATCATATTAAAGGATTAATGAAATTACTCAAAGCTGTGTAAAGATGTCGAGCGATAGTATTTTGCTGTGCATTTCAATCACCCTTTGCAGCCATTCCCAAGGAGATGAATTAATGCACCTTACATCTTCAACCCTTTTTACCCTAAAACTGTAAAAACTTAAGTCAGGATCTTTGGATTTGGAATGAAACCCATATAGCAATCGTTAAAAATAATTTTTAAAAAAAGAGTATTTCTCAAAATATCGATTTTGTAATCTAAGAGAAAAAAGTATTAAAACCACAAATTGTTGTGAGTTTTTTTGTGATTTTTCACATACACTAAACTTCTAAAAGAACTTTCCTGAAACCAGTTAATTAAAATAAAGAAAAACAAACTTTAAAAGACTGTGGAGGTTACAGTTCATAAATTGGCCCCCAGTTGCAGCTTGCTGGTATGATATCCTTATAATTCCCTGCAGTACTCCAAACCATGATGGTCTGGGTAAATTGTAGCTCATGCCTCCACTAATGAAACTTCAGTCTGTATTTTCAGTTAAGTTATATTATTTTCTACTTAATTTATTAAATAAGTAATTAATTCAGCATCTCAGTATCTATTTTGCAGTGCTCAAATGCTGGGAGTAAAACCCTTCAGTGTACCTGGGAAAGTTCATTATAAATTCACAAGGCAGAAGTGTTCAAGTGGATTTAGAAATCTACATGTGGACAGAACTGTATAAGCAAAGCTTTCACTTCTGACTGGGAAATACTGAAAAAACAAATATTTTTTTAAGCATAAATAATTTTATAAACAACATAAATGCATCAGAAATGTTTTGTGTTAAAATACTAGTGTTTACTTTCAGCTGATTAAATGTCCGTGCACATGAGGTACAAAAAAAAAAAAAAAGAGAATTAGTCACCACCTGCACATATGAATATAAATATGGAAACCTAAGATACTCAATTGTTACATTTTAGGACTCTTTTATCTTGCCAAAGAAGAAGCTTGAAAGCATTTGTGTCAAAGAATTATGATTTCCACACTGCCTCTTTTTAACATAGATACAAACTGTGTTTGCTCTGCTCTGCTGTGTGTTGTGGAAAGGCCTGATATTTTAAAGTCATGTTCATCATCACTCTTAAAAGTGTCTTCTTTCATATATTCAAAGTTTGCCTCCATCTCTTTTTTGCCTGTTGAAAGTGGTATGTATATAAGCCTCTGGAAGGCTTTTTGTGACTGCAGAAATGGGATATTAGGCATACGTTTGAGGGATTAATATGGTAAACAACAAAATTCTGCTAACACCTTTCCAATGCTGAGGTGCAATCTGTTTTAGCAAGAATTGGCTAGACCATTCAAACTTGGCTTAGTGAGTAATTACTTACTTATGCACAAAACATGTAGTTGGAATTTCATAGTGAAATATTAAGCTGTGAGCACACATTCTTGCTACCTTTTTTATATCAGTTCTGGATATTTATCCATACCCGACAGCAAATAGAAAATTATATGGTTAAAATGAAATTTCAGTTCTATTTCTCATTTCATCACTACTTTTTAAGGTTTCTTTAGGCTTGACCTTTTCTGTGATTATATCCCACATAAAGATATTTCTTAAAGATTTCTTTATTAAAGATCTTTTCAAATGTAAGAATAAGTTCAGTATAGCTTTAGGTGAATCATGCACATTAATGGTTTGCATTTTTATATCTCAAAGTTATATCAATGAACAGAACATGTTTTCAACCTGTAGTAAGAAAGAAAATACCACCTCAAGTTAGCAAAGAGTTTTTTGAGTAAAGTGTAGCTTCCTAACCAATGCTGGAATGTTAAGGTTCCCACCAAAAAATTATGTGACAGCATTGCTTAAAAAATTAATTGAAAAGTTCATGACACTGACAGAAGCAAATCTTCCAGTCTGAAATCATGTAAAAAATAAATACATCTTAAAGCAGCATACTTTGTCCTTATTTTTAATAAAATTGCATACATAGCAGATACACTGGGGAAAAAAACCCAAACTTAGAAAGCTACTGGAATCTTGATTATGGTGCCAGTTAAACTGGCAGCCTTGAAGCAAATTAATATTGTTTCAGTTGTTTCCTAAGGCTGGAAAACCAGACTGTAACTGTTGTAACCAAGCTAGATAAGCACAAACTATTGGCGCAGCCTTCATTGTACTTATAAAATAGGAGCCAAGAGCAAAATTTTTGGAGGATCAGCTGGAAATGATGACCATAGTGGAATTTTACAAGGAGAAACATAAGAATTATGCATTGTGTCATGCCAAAACTGCACTGCCATACTTAAAGAAAGCTTGCTATTGAAAAGCAGGAATTTAGGCAAGGAGAATTACATTGGTGAATGTATTAGGTTATAACAATTTTCCGATTTTTTTCCCTTCAAATTAAAACAAAAAATTCAGATCCAAACAACAGATCTAGAGCTAAAATAGATAATGGCAATGAGATCTGACACCCCATGTCATACAGGATTAGCTTCTCATCACAGACACATAGTTTTTGTTGATTAAAAGCAAATGTGTGAAAGCAGACATCAGCACCTCCCGTTGCAATTAGGAGCTGACAACCAGAGAACCATGTACTGCAGTTCTGGCCTATTTCCTGCTCATTTGTACTTTTTCTGACACCTCACCACACAAGAGTGTCTGACTGTAGGTGAGCAACTAAGTTTATGCAGGACTACTTGGAGTGGGACAAGGGAACAGGTTCAGAGGGCACAGGAGCTTGTTTACCTGGCTGCTGTTAGAAACACTGCCTCAGTGCATACACTGAGGATTTAGACACCTGACAGCTGGCAGCAGGAAAGCCCCAAACTGCTTTAGAGTCTGGACAGTGATGTTCTCTTTCAAAGAAAAAAGAAAGTGCTGTAGGCCAAGCCAAGAGAGAAATGGGTTTTACCTTTTTAACATCATCCTGCAGAGAAATTGCTTAAAATAAAAACAGTTGCTCTCTGACCCCCAACTAGAATACAGAGCTCCCTCTCTGAGCCTTAAACACCGTGCTGAGGTCATTCTCAGTCTGAGGTTTTCTGTCTCTGCTCCAGAGAGCCCTGATTCCCAACATATCTGTCAGTATTTCCAAGGAAACTAAGCAAGCAGAATGCTGCAGATTTCTGAAGCAGCCATCAGGGCAAATTCTGCATTTGTACTGAACTTGACCCAACACTGCAAAACGGCCCAGAAAATTCTTTGGATTTCTAGCTCTTTTTTCCTAAGCTGCTGTCAGTTTCTGGAGGAGGAACAGAATCCTCACCTACGATTTTTGGAAAGGATCAGTTCCTAATCCCCAAAATGATCAAGCAGAACAGAATGCAGCCTGTTTATACAATTTCTTAACTTTCCTCAGAGTTCCTGCAGCTATGTGTACACTTTGCTGCTCTCTTAGGGCCCTTGGCAAGCTGAGCCAATCAGGTGGATGGATTTCTGTCCCTCTGAAGAAAACCCATGGATGCCAAGAGGCTCCAGCAGGCTGTAAAGGTGTGTGTGACCAGGGGTCACAGCTCCAGCCTGGTACCTACACTTCTCCAGCACTGTTTTCATTCACCCACAGGCTTGCATCACTTTGAAATCTAGTAATGCAAATAACAGCAAATCTCCAGCTGAGATCTTGAGAGGTTTATAATTAACCCTGTTTTTTAATCCTTGGTCCAAGTTAGCAGTGTGGATGAACCACACAGTGAAATATCCCAGTAGAGCTCACAATATATCAAGATTCTTGGAGATAAAATCAGAAATTATTTTTTAACCACCTACCATTGCAAAGAAGTAAATAACAACATTACAAAGAAGTTACCATAAACTAGATTTCCACAAAAATCAGTGCTGCAGCCATCAACTTTTGAGTATCTGGCTTGACTCACAACAATCAGCACTAAAACCAGGACAATGGGATACACTTCAATGTTCCACGTGTTATGGGAGGGACCAGAATATTGTAACCCACTATTTGGGAGTGCTGAGATCAAAAATATGCCAAAAGCAAAAAAGATTTTCTAACTGCTGCATCAGTTAGAAAGATCTGCATGATTTTCATCAGTGCTGCTATGGAATCAAGGGGAGCCAGATTAAAACCAAGCATGAGTGTGACTAAAACCATACAGTCTGTGGGTTTATTTTTAATGCAAGAGGACAGTCATATAGTGACCACTGGCCAGTAGTTGTTCATCACACACACATATTGAAATGTCTCAGTTACTAATATAGTATCTCACAGGTCCAACTCAAGAAAAAGTTTCAGCTCTTGAGGAAATCACCAATGAACAAGGAAAATGATGAAATCTCTGCTAAGGGACTTGAACATCAAAAATTTCAGCTAGATTAAAAAAATTGCATGTTTCTTAAATTTTACATAGAAAACATACATGTATATGTATTAAAAAGGCACTTTTGTTCCTACACCATGGCTTAAACCAGTCATCACAGGAGTTGTCAGCAGTATTTTTTTATTTGATAGAGCACATTCTGTATCATGTTGTGGCAAATAATGAACTTTCAGGTTTTGAGTTGTCTCCACAAACAGGAACAGTCTAAACACAGCAATATTTATTCAATTATTTAGCACTCTTCTAACATTGTGGCATTTTAATGTGCCACAACAATGTTACTCACATGCAATAAGCTTTAAAAACGTGGCATTTTTAACCTGGAAGTATTATTTTCATGGCTGAACACCAAGGAGGGGTGCATGGGAACAAAGGGCTGACTATTATAATGACACACCATCAATCAACAATACTCACCAAATTGTGCCATCCTTGGCCTGCTGCACAAGGCTGAATCTGCTGCAAACACAGTCCAGGCACCTGTGGGAGAGAGCTATAATGAGAATGATGGAAACCACCAATTTAATAGGTTTTATTCAGTGCTATTGTATTTCACTGCACTAGAAAACTTAAGTGCTTTAAACAGGTGACTTTACCAGGTAAGCACATTGTCAAAACTTGTTTCAAGAATATATATTTTTTAAATAATACACTAGTCTATAATAACCTACAATAGTAACTCAAACTGATATTATCTAAAAAATGTAAGATCCAATATAATTCAATTAAATACCAATCGAACAATTTTGATGCAAATTACTTCACTCCATCCTGCACATTCCTTTATCTCTGGAGATCATTCTCAATTTCCATTGCTGTAGCTTTTCTAGCGCTACATTGCATTTTGTTACTATCACCACTGAAGCTGAAGACAATATTTCAATTCTTAAGCCTACCAGAAAATTATAGTTAGATTTATACTGGCTTTAGTCACACAACTTTGCTTTCCAATGATTTTTCAAAGTACTTTACCATAAAGACTAGAAAGTTCAGACAGGACACCTGCATTATTTTTGGTCTATTCTGAATTTCAAAGTTGTTCTTGAGTCTATTAATAACCTTTGAACAAGAATGTTCATTAGAAGGAAGGCTGTTAGTGCATCCTAGATTGCCAAACTCTTCCCATTTTAAGTCCCAGTTGCCTATAACTTTGCCAAACACTAAATGCTTGAGCTGAAATTTTCCATGCCATGTCTGTGTCTCAATACGAGATGTGTTGGAAAATTTCATCTAAAATAAATAGAATGGTTTCCAAGAATGAGTGTTGGGAAAAAATATTCTGTTTTACTGGGGGTTGGGGCAGGGAGGGGGAGGGAGAGATGGGAAAAAAAATCAAGAGTTATTTTCATTGCAAAGCCCACTTGCTCTGATTCCCTGCCCTGAAATTGGCAGGAAGGGATAATTTTGTTTAGAATTACATTTCTTTTTACTTTCCCTGTGAAAATCAACTGAGTATGGACTACATACAAGCCTTTGAAAAATTGCTGCTTATGTGAATTTACTGCAACATGGGATGGGAAAGAACTGCCTGATGGGCTGACATCAGTCCCGTGCAATTGTGACGTGTACAGTAGATGCCCAGGCCCCAAAAGCTCCACAGACAATCCTGGCATGTGCTCCTGCAAGCCCTTGGCCCCCAGACCCTCTCTGGTCCTGCTCTGTTACACCAAAAACACAAAGCATGAGGTGAAACCCATTCAGTGCAAGAAGGAAGTAGAAGAAGCTGGAGAAAGAGGTGGGATGGAACTGCTAACAGTCATTAAACAGCATTTCAAGGTGACCTAAGGACAGACAACCTACAGGGGAAAGCTGACCCTTTGCAATTTGTTGTGGGGTTGGATTCTTCTTGCCCCAAATCTGGAACACAGTTCCAGCAGCAAATAATCATTGTTAATTACATCCACACTGGGAAGATTTCCTTCTCTTCCTTGGGGATTCCTAGGTGAGTTTGTGAACAGAAGACCTGGTATCTGTCTCTCCAGTGCTTTAGTGACCTGCTGCTGCCAACACACTGGAGGAAGTTGGTAAATTCAGGAATCAGAAGAACAAGACCCAGCCCTGCAGCAGCAGCTGCCATGCCTACAGAGGGAGGGAGTCAATGGCAAGAGAAACCTGGATTAGACTGCTAGTGTTTGAGTCTGTAGGGACAAGGGAAGACTGCAGTGCTCAAAACCCCATACAGCACACATGTGGTATCTCCAACTTAGACACCCAAATGATTTCAAGAGGCAAGGCTGTCCTGCCATCAGCCTTTCAATGTAGAGGGATATTCATCTTCATAACCCAGGGAGAAAAGATGGGCAGACTTTCCAGATTCATGATGGGCAACAAGCTTTGTGTCAGGGTCAGTCAGGAATCATGGACAGAATTCCAGCTTATCTGAACTTGGTTCTTGAATTGTGTAAGTTGCAGTTGCTTCCTATTTTGATGTTTTAGCTGGCTTTGCTCCCATATTCCACAAAATCCTGGCACAGCCATTATGGCTTTTTAATCCCTTTTCTGCTTAACAGACTCCAGTGTCTTCACAGGGTCCACATACAGTCAGAATCACTCCAACAGAGTCCAGAGCATTACTGTTCTCCTTCAAAGGCCTCTGGTGCAGATGGAAACCCTTTGTTGTCTGTGTCATAGATGTCTGGCTGCCATTCCAACAATATTCAGAAAATGAAGATGTCTGGGGTGTTGTGGAAAAAGAAAACTGAGAATGTACAGGGCTATTTTGTAGGCCTTGAATTCAGGGCAAAGCCACAGAGTTTACTTACTGTGGAAAAGTGATGGAAATGAGAGAATAAAGGAATATGTCTGCTTCTGCTTTAGAGGTCCTGTATGGTGGGGAGAAAAAATAATGATCTTTTCCACAGCTAGACACCTAACCATGTGATACTTCTTTTCTGACTGGACATTCAAGAGCATCATCTGAGAGATTGCAGAGATGTCTCAGCTGGAGCTGCAGCAACTGGGAATTGCAGCTTAGGCATATAAAGTGCAATAATAAAGCTCGGGAAACTTAAATTCAGCTTCTGACTGAATTTGTGAATGTTTTTAGCCCCAGGTAATTCCTATGAGAGACAAGCAAGTTGTTTGGCTAACCAGTTTAAGGAGGACCATGGAAGGGTGACTGAAAAGAAGGGATTCCTGTTGTTACCAAGGACTGTCACCCGTTGTTGTTACTTAGCTGGGTAAGAGAATGGGCATTTGTGTTTATATGAAACTGAATGTGTGAGTGAATTAAAGCACCTTCAAAAATCATATTCTCAAAGTAACAGCATATAGCACAAAAAAACCCCCAAAAAACCCCAACTACAAAATTCACACTAGAATAATAAACTGAAGAAAGGAGAAAAACCATTTGATTACACGTTCCATGAAATGCTGCCTCAAAAATAATTTGTCCTCACTTCCTTCAAAAGCTATCCTGCATAAAAAGGAAAGAGTGGAGTTTTTTTAGTTTGTGGCAGCAATAATGGTGTTTCATATATCAGAGCATCTTTGAAAATCATCCCAATTTTACTTTGCATTGTGGATAGATACACCTGTCTTTTCATCTGGAAGAACTGTCAGTGAATCATACAGATTACTGCACTTCTGTTATAATCATTAGGAGTAGAATTGGAATTTTTCAATTGAACAAACACAATTCTCAGTCATGTCAATCTTGATGCTTAAAAGAAGAGTTAAGCATAAACTAGGCAACAATATTTTTAAGTGGTTTTCTTTCCTGCTCAACTAGCTCAAAATGAACAATCTAATTTCATTCTTTTTTCTCCTCACATAAGTGCATAAAAGATCTACACAATTTAAGCATTGTGTAGTCTTTGTTTTGCATGTGAACTGTTGGAAATAAATGTTTTTTTACTGACTTAACAAAATACACTGAAGTAGAGGAGAAAGGACTCAATACCATTGAACACTCTGTCCTGACTTAGCTCTCTTTCAGACAAGGGCTTTACTAACCCGTGTAGAAGTTAGATTTTGCTTAACTCTATAGGAGTAATATGTTCATAAACTAATAAATACTTTAGTAATTTAGGGTACATATACACCACAATAAAAACAAATCCTAAGTTAAAAAATTAGGGGCTCTTTGGTCAGGCATTTCAGTGATTCATTGCTCTAGTTATTTATCAATGCAGAAGAATTCTGTCTGGTGGCATAGCCAGAACCACCTGATGAAGGTTTCTGTTCCACAAAGGAAATGCTCAATCAGTCATCATGCCTGAGCTAACTCTGAGGCTAATTTCATTTCTTGAGTGTCTCAGGTAAGAGCTTGAGCTCTCAAATTCATATTGCACAACTCTTTACACTGATTTTGCTTGTTTAGAAATTAAGAAGGAAATTGGCAACAACTATAGAGCATATAAACTTTGTTAAGTGCTTAAGGAACCCTAACATGGTTAAGTCTTTTTAATGAGGGAAGAAATTTTAACTATGCTGACACTGTAGATGCTTTAGTCTCCTTAGGAATTTAGAGTAGCCCAGCCACACTAAGGCACTAAGAGCTTAAAGAAACATTAATTGGTTAATAAGCCGTAAATTCTTAACCAATCTTAAAAGAGTTAAGTGCTCTAATCCCAAATGCTTGATTCTTTTATCCAGTCAAAACAATCAATGAGAGCAAAACTGTGAGCCTCTGAAGTTCAGGATAACTTTCCTTTGTATTGCTGGGCTGAAGTCTGCAACCAGAGTCTGAATCCATGTCCAACCAAACCTCCATGGCCAGGGACTTCAGCCTGCTTGGGATTAATACCTCTCTGCCCTGTGGATGAATCTGTACTAAGAGTTCAGTTCTAAACACTGCTTACCTGAAATGTTATCAAACTTCACTTCTAATTTTAACTGATATTTTATACTAGTAAAAGTAATTTACTGACCCTTCCTGGTTAAATACCATTAGGCCAAAAACTCAGTAGAATACTGATTGAACAGAGCAGTCACTATAAACAGAAACCTCTGACTGTGGGGTCAGTAAGCGAAAGGGAATGTGAAGATTAAGGCAATGTTCCAAGAAAATTTATAGAATTAAGTTAGCCAGACTAATTTAAAATATGTCTCAATTATATATATATCTATCTATATATGTATGAGAAAATAAACATATTTATTAGAGAGCAGTGATTTCCTTGCAATTTTAATAATTATTTCAGGATGAAGGAAGCTTTTAAAACCACCTAATTAATTTGGTAGACTGATCCTATACACTGCTGCTTTACTGGTAGTGACAGATTTCCCTCACATACATCAGCATTTCATTAAAGGCTGTGCTGTTTATATGTTTTCTGACTTCTTGTAGAAAATGAGTTTATGACCAATAACAGATGGTCATGAATAAATAGTAATTTATGGACACTGCTCATGGCTCCTTGATATAGAAGGGCTTTACACACAAGACACTACATTTGTAGGCCAATCTCTCAGGACTGTGGCTTTACTGCCAGTAAAAGGTTAAACTGCATTTTTGCAGTTTTGAAGTGAATCAGAGGGCATTACCAAAGAGCAGTTATGCTTCTTATGAACCTCTAAACTAGGTTTGAGGGATTTTCTGTCTTTTTTGTGTGCTGTGGAAGCCTCTTAAGCCCCCTAAAGCAGCAGAACTTCATAGCCAGGTATGGTGTGACATATGCAAGGGAGAAAGCAGACAATGAATGAAAAAAATACCTCATCAGGTCTGGTGCCACTGAAAGAAGATGCAGTAGACAGTTTTAAGGCCTTAAAGAAAAAAGATGAAGAAAACCATGTGGCATTAACCCTGTTTAATGCAATTCTCTGCAGGAGAGTGGTGAGTACATGGGCAAGGGAACGAGAGCGTGTCCAGAGAAAGGAATCTGCTTTTGGGGCCACACTGAGGGTTCACAATGAGGGAGAAAGCCAAGGAGGCCAATTACCAAACACTGAACACCCCAGGTGACACATTATCCTAGCATGCATGTTTTTGACCTGCTGAAGTGGCTCCACATGGCCTCAGAGCTTTCTGGCGTTACCAACTGTAAGGACTCAAAAATGCCAGTCAGCCTTCAAAAGAGGATGACTTTAAAATAGTTCTATTTGCAAAAATAAACATCTTACATGCTTTTTGGATTACTATCTCTTTGTTCAGAAACAAGTCAAAGTTTAGTTCAATTTTTTTCTCAACAACCAGCTAAACTAGAAATCATAATTAAAAATACATTTTTAAAGAGGTGGCATTTCCCTCTTGTATCAGTTCAGTGGAAGGGCTGGGGCAAATGTGCAGCTTCCATGAGCTCATCTGTCTAGCTGTGCCCTGTTCCAGTCAGTTTTACTGGAACAAACCCTAATTATGCCCTTCATTTAATGTTTGCTCTTGCCTGAGTGTAACTCAGCTTAATAGTGCAATTGTCATGGATTTAATGAACTGCTCCAACAAGACTGGTCTGAGGCCTGCCGGAGGCAAGGCAAGAATCATTACTACTCTTTATTATACTTAAAATTCATAACTGGAATATTGCTTCTTTTCATCCAGCAACTTATAATTCCTGAAACTTTGAAGTCTAAGAAGGCATTGCCAGTTGTACAATACCTACCCATTACAAGTTTCCTGGATTTTGAACAAAAACATTCAGGTATTTTAAAATTGCAAAGCAAATCTCTGTTAAACAGGATAAATACCTTTGAAAAAAAGGTTGTTTTCCCAAAGGCTAACACTCTCTAAATAGCTTGTAAAAGTACTTATTTTATTTTATCTATCTGTAGATACTTTTGAGGGACCACTTATGCTTTTTAGGCATGAGAACAGACTAATTTTCCCAGCCTTTATTACTGCTGTAATTAGATTAAACTGTTTCTAAAACTCAAGCTATTGAAGTTATATGTATTATAAACATAAATGTCACATACACACACAGACATAACTATATAGATTTGGAGATTCTCTTGGCTGGCATGAGGAAAAAGGTAAAAAGATAAAAAGATGGAGGATGAAGTGTCAAGAAGATTGTGTCTGGTGAGGGATGGAGCCATCAGGTGCCCAGCACAGCCAGGCAGGTTCCTGCTCAGCCTCACCCCAGCCTGTGTGCTTTGAGCAGAGCTCACACTCCTGTTTGCTAATCCTTTCTAGACAATTTTGCCATGTCATGGTTTATCTGTCTACTCACTTTTCCTGGGCTGAACTGATTCAGGCTGCTCAGGAGAGTTTTCTGGTTTGGGTTTTTTGGCTCCTTGTGGCATCAATTTTAGCCACATTTCCTCCAACCTTTATATGATTATTGCCACTGAGAGACTTCTGGACAGTGAACAACTGAAGCTGTTACAATATTTTTCCTAGAACTTTGGGGAAAAGATTGAATAGTGTACTGGAATCTTTTCCTTTCCTTCCACCTTACTCTACCAAAGGAATAGCACCTCCCAGATAGATCTGGTACCACACTTGTGTACCAGATGGGTTTAGATATTTGTAGTTAACAAAAAAGGGCTGAGCCCTGATATTTACTCAGGGTCAAAGCTAAATTAGTTGTTTCATGGTAGGAGCTACTCAACAGGTGCCAAGGCTGAAACTGGTAAGAATCTGTGAATTCTATTTTGTTAAAATAAATTGGTAACTCTGTGCATTTAACAGTTTGCAATTAAGCATCTGAGAGTGGCTGGTGCTAGAAACCCACTATGCATTTATTTTCTGTTTGCACTCAGCAGGTCTCATTTAGGTCATTGTTGTTGCCTGTATTCAGCAACGAGAGACAAATAAAGAGCTTCTTTCTTTTCAGAAAGGTCACTGTTCTTGTTTCTGCTTCTGATAGAAAAATGTATACTGTGAATTCTTGATCCATTTCCTTATTTTGACAGCTTTTATACTTCTCTATGGCTATTTATAAAATAAAGGTGGGAATTTTCTTCATGGCATGGTGACTTTTCCCAGCTATTTGCTAGTTATCTGATGCCACAAAGAAAATAATTAATGGATGGTGTAGAGATCTAATGAATTTGAATGCATACTTACATTCTAATGAAGTCCATAGTTCTTAGTGCACAGTTGAGTACTTGGATGTGTGTAGAAGAAAAAATACAATAAAAAAAAAGCATGCAAGCTTAAAACGTAAACAAATTCAAATACACAGTGTCAGATGTAATCTCTGGAAAGATGCTATTTTTATGTATTTTACCAAGGATATTGCTTTTACTTAATAGTTGCATTTAATTCCTAATTTATCTACTTGTGACATACCTTCTTCTTTCCCCCGTTCTACATATATGCAAAGAGGGAGCAATCTGTCGACAGACAAACATCTATAAGGAGGTTTGCAAGACTTTCCTAGGGGCAGGCATGCTTTTTGTTTTCTGTAACATCCAACAATGCTGGCCTGTTGTATTTTTTTCCAGCAGACTTAGGTGAAAGAAACAAACTTCCATTGGTGCAGTTTGCACAGGCAAAAGGCAGATGGAGTTAACTGTAAAATCTCATGCTGGTGCTGAAATGAGTGAGCAGTGTTGCCCTGTTCCAAGGATGCCATAACAAATAAATGGGAGCACAGAGCAGGGCACTGCAGTGTCAGGAGGATGGGCCCCCCTTTTGCTTTCTTCCCCACCCTTTCTCTGGGGAGGATTTGCATTTCTGGGCCAGGATGGTGCTGAGGCTGTGCCCCTCCTCTGAGCCAGGGGAGGCTCTTCACAGTGCCTGGAAGAGCAGCATCACCACACATTAGGCCCCCAACCTTTAAACTGGGGAAATGGGTTTAGGTTACCTTGCTTAAATTCTGTCCTTATTTTTCAACACCATTAACATTTAGAAACTCCTACACAAACCATAATATGGTTGATTATGGACCAGAGTGGCTCATCTTAGCTCCCCAGTAAAACTTGTCTATTTAACACCAATATTGAAGAAATTGGAGTAAGAGAAAACTGTGCCTGGAAAGGAAGAAATTGCACATATGAGGACCCCAGGTCTATCTTATTACATCAGTTTTAACCTAAGGTAGAATTTTATATAATGAAAATCCAAAACCCCCAAAATGAAACCCAAGCAGCGTCTCTTTTTTAGTTAAATCAACGTTTTCACTTCTGGAAGTTCAGACTCAATTCAGTTGCCTTTCCATAGGTGTGTATGTCTATGGTGGCCATACATTCTTCTTTATCAGCTTCCAGTATGAATATGGAGCTAGGGACAAATTGGGAGTGTCACCTTACAGTCAGGGCTGCAATAAACTATAAATAAATAAACAAACTATAAACACACAAATAAACTATAAATAAACAAGCAAATAAATAAGCAAATAAATTAATAAAAGTAAATAAATAAATAAATAAGACCCACCAAACCAAATCCACCCCACCAAAGCACCTTTTCAAAAGTGAGCTTGGCACAAAAATGTGGCAAGTCAGAGCTTTAAATTCTTTTCAGCTGCGCCGGAGGTGTGGCAAACAATCCGTTTAAGACAATATTCCAGACAAAGACCTTGTGGTGACGCGGGGGTTAATTACAAACAACAGAGGTTCATTATCCATGCCAGAATGTTGTGTTCTCACACAAAAGGCGCTCTCACTTGTTAAATGTCTAGCCTAGACTATCAGAAATTGCATTACACTTGCTGCCCCTCCCCTTATTCCCGGACTTTCTTACTCCAGCCTTTTTTTTCCCCCTTGCTCCCATCTCTATTGAAAGACAGTAATTAAACACTAAAGCCTCTCAGTTTCTGCAGCACTGCGGGGGAACTCCTCCCTGTAATAAGCACCAATTACTGGCTGCGACTGCAGCTGATGAAGGATTATCCTCTCACTGAGCTACGGCAAGCTCTAGAGTATAATCTTCAATTAGTTCAATTCATGGAGCACACTGGCAGGCAGGCCACTAGGTTTCCCACGACTTACACAAACAGCCTTTCTTTGACACCCCCCAACTCTGCACAGATGGTCCCAGCACTGTCTGTTGCAAAGTTCAGTGCATCTGGCCCCTAAACCCACCTAATGCAGGCAGCAAAACAAAGCCTGGGACTCAAGTGCCCTACAGTACCTATTTGTTTCAGTAGCAGCAGGCTGGCCTTTTTTTTTTTTTTTTTTTTTTTTTTTTTTTTTTTTTTTTTCTCCTAATTAAAGAAAGAGAAATTATTCAAGGAGTCAGAAAACAGGTGGGTAAACAAAAAACAACCAACAATCTTCTGGACTGACACTATAAATCACTTCTAGTCATTTTAATTCTGCTTGAATCTTTAATAACCCAGTCTTACAATAATGTAAATAATAGGGCTGCAACAGCTAAGGGATAGGGAGAGCAAAATTAGAAGTCTATGTATAGCTCTTTATCTTCATGCTTAGGAAAAAAGCATGCAGAGAGCCTCAAGAAATAGTTGATTTTGGGTTTTTTTACAGTGTGTCTGTTCAGTACTTGGAACAAAAGCTTTTGTGAACCCTGATTTACTCTGGGCTTTGACTTCTTGCTTCTGCATACAGATATTTTTATATGGTCTATGTATCAACTTCCTTTAATTGCTGAACCTAAAAATAAATATGGTGATACTCCAAAGCAGGTAGACTTTAATTAATTGTCAGTCTGCCTTTATCTATGTTTTTGATACTGGAAGACTTTGCTGTGTGACTGCTAAGCACAATAATTAAATAGACTAAACCAGATTAGTTCCACTGACATCATCATCTTGCACACTGACTAATTCTGTTGCCACTGCCTTGGCTTCAGAGGAGCTGCCAGGAGCAGAAGGCACAATGGAACTAAAGGCACAATGCCCAGAGCACCTGCTTTATGGCCTGGTAGGCACATCCAAGGGATGCAATTTCCACTGCTGCCTCCATGTGGCTGCCCCAGCAGAAGAGAACAGATTTTTTTCCAAAACCAGGGCATGTCCTCACCTGTAGAGAGGTTGTACAACCTTGCAGGATGACTTACAGCAGATAATTTTCCATCTTCATTTGCTTAGGGTGGATGGGCTCTTAGAGGTCCTCAGATCTGGAAAAGCACTTGTATGTCTGAAAGTGTTTCTGATTGGGTTTTTTGTTCAACTATACTGATTGGGATTTAATAAAAGATATTATTTTAATGCATAAAGCTTGCCTCAGTAACATCCTGATACTGTCATTTATATAATCCTGCTGAAATACCACTATATACACGTCAATCATGAAAAAATCCAAGTCAGATGAAACTGCCACATTTGTTTTAGCTGAGCTGTTTATTTCAGTCTGGCAAAAAAGGCCAAAAGTAAAGTGTAGGTCCAGTTTGTGAAATGTCAGCTTTCAAATAAATGCTTTCTAGCTGTTCTTCCCTGTTCCACTGCTTGAACTGTTCAAATTATACAGTGCTGTAGATATTTTCAGAGAGAATTAAAAAAATAAAAAAAAAAATTCAGCCATTACCTTAAGGAACACGAAGTTGTATTTGCAGCAATTCAGACTCATAGACTTCAAGTCCCCCAGGCTGGTACTGGGTAAACACAACCTCCAGACTGAAGCAGAATACTAATAAAGAATATCTTGGAGAGAACACCCTTCCTATTTCCTATAGACCCAGGAGTTGAAGGAATCAAAGTTGTAGATTTCTAATATTTGGGGAGTGATTGAGGCACCCTGCCATTATGAAATTGAAAAAATGTAAAATAAAAATAGTCCATAAAGCTAACTTCCCTTTCTGCTGGGAACCCAGAGGGAAAAACCCCCAAACTGGAGTGCACAGTGGGCTGCTCTCACTTGCCATGTGGAAGGTTTTTAAGTGTGAGGCCTTACGTGCATGTTTATCTCCCACATCTGGTTGTTGAAATGGGCACTTAGTTTTATTGCAGTCATAAGACTGCCTTCAGTGCTGCTATAAACACCCAACCAGGATTTGACCAGATTCAAGTGTCATTTTTAAAAGTGTATTTACCATAGGCCCCAATTTAAAAGCATGGAAGATGGGTTTATTTTATAACTCAATTGACAGACAGGGAACTGAACCTGAGATCACCCTAACCTTACAAACCTGGCCTCTAACCAGCTGCATTCCTGCACTGACCATCTGAGCAGTTTAAAAGTGAAATTGTCTGATGATGAAAAGATGCATCAAGGAGAAGAGCACTCTGCATCTGAGCTTCTCTGACTTTGGGCATCCACTTTTGTCTTCTCCTTCCATAATTTCTCTCACACAGAACAACTTATTTGTCACTCTGTAGCCAAGTGACACACAAAACAAAATGGGGCTCATGCTCACCTCTGTCCACTCAGCCCTTTAATCACAGAGAAGCACACAAAGGCAATTACAAACAAGAGAAGAGCTTCCCCCAAATTGGTGGGACCTCTCAACTTTGAGGAAACAGAGAGAAAACTGAGGAAAATCAGTGGGAAGAGTCAAGTGACCACCAAACTCTTGATCCTTTATGCCTTCTGGAGGCTGGCCTGGAAGAGAGATCAGACAGAACAAAAGGATAAAGCAGGGATTTATTAAAAGGCCTCACTGGGCACACCTGGGCAGCACAAGAGCCTGGATGGGCCACACCCAGGATGAACCTAAAATGGTCACAAAATGGATGACCTGTCACAAGCTCTCACACTTTTATAAGTTCTGGTCCATCAGCATATTGTTAATTGTCCAATTACAGCTTCAGGTTATGAAGCTCCATCCTCTTTGTTTCTCCTCCCACTTCACCACTGCTTTCATTCTAGGGCCTGAAAGTTGTCCTTGGTATCAAGCTAGAGAAATAATTGTTTTGTCTATCTACTTTGAGAAGAGAGCTTAGTAGCACTTAATATGAAACCTAAAACTACCCACTAAAACAGCACAGAATGTAAAAAAAATATAAAAACTAAAAACTTAAGGCATCAGTGGGACAGCTCCAAGAGGAGTGGCAATGGCTGGCTACAGGCTCTGTAGGAAGGAGAGGCTGGGAAGACAAGGAGGGGGAGCTGCTCAGCACATGACAGAGCAGCAGGAATGAGAGGAGCTGTGCCTGGGAGCCCAGGGAGCCCGTGGGAGCTTTGGGGTCAAGA
The DNA here is from genome assembly GCA_013400255.1 of Sitta europaea. Classification (NCBI taxonomy): domain Eukaryota; kingdom Metazoa; phylum Chordata; class Aves; order Passeriformes; family Sittidae; genus Sitta; species Sitta europaea. The sequence goes on from VXBS01001503.1 coordinate 886,043, forward strand.
TGATAAAGCAGACAGGCACAGGAGATGTGGTGGGGGGCGTTTGCAGGGGTCTGCCTGGCCAAGGAAAGCCATTTTCAGACTGCTCCATGTCCACAAGGCCTGCTCCTTGTGAGAGGCTCAAACCCCCCTGGGGTGGGATGGAGGCAGCACGGCAGGGACTGATCCTTGCAACAAGGAGAATCATGTCAGGAAAGAGAAGGCTCGGGGCAGCCAACAGTGAAGTGTTTGTCTAGAGCACAAACCAGCAAAGAACAGCAAGTTTCAGGGATCTGATCACCTACTTAAGGTTAGGTGCGTGCTTAAAAGCTTTCCTGGATCAGAGCCATTATTGGCCATTAACATATACACTGGGTAAAAATCATGCCAAATAGGTTATAATGCATCGAGAGAGCAAATTGAGTCTTGAACACTGCACATGCATTATTGTGCTCTGACCTGATGAAGCACACACAATTATAGTGTTTGCTTTAAATAATGTGCCATATTTCATGTAAATGCCATAAACAGGAGGCAAGCTGGACAAAGAATTGTGTCATACCTTTTAATTGAAACCAGGAGTGTTTAAGATTAAAAATCTCCTTGGATAACACCAGTCATGCCCCTTTATAAATTGCTGAGTTCGTTAAAGGACAGCTTTCTCCCAGGAAATATAAATAAAGCCTGATGTGTTATTACCCAAAATATTTGTAAGACATTAACAAAGTTTGCAACCAGCATTATTAACTGCACAGTAACAGGGGCTTTATTCATCAGGATGTGCATGTAATTTATTCCATGTAAAATTCGTTATCACAAATATCAAACATGCTGTGGATAATAAATGACCAAGCAGAAATAAAACAAAAAGAGCTTTGTTTCAAGACACAAAAGCAAATTGACCCTTTTGATTTATTTGTTTTTCTAAAGAAAGGAAATGCTTATTTAGCAGATTAAAAATGAAATAGGGAAGTTGAATAACAAAAATCTTGATGAAGACAGTTCTTGTTAGAACTGTATGGAAAGATAACAAGTGATTATAACAGAAAATGTGAACAGTCCAATAAAACACAAGTATGATCAAAGCTGTGAAAAAAGCAATTAAGCTGTTTTGACACTTGACTGATGAGTTAAAGTTGTGTGTGGATTTGAGGCATTTAAACTACATTCATGAACAATTCTGTTTACAGGGCACCTACTAGCATAGTTTTCTTTCATCTTGCCATATAAAGCAAAAGGGAAAATATTTCAAGAAACTGTGTCACTGGTTAAATCAGATTTATTTACTACACCTTATTAGACTATGGGCACATTATATTCCTATAGGAATAACACCTTTAATTTACTGAATAATTGGAAGATTTCTTGTAAACACAGGGTGGAAAAGTAGTTCCAGAGCTTATACAGTTTCCTTTTGGAGGAATGTCTTTATTTAAATAACTGAGTTGGTCTATATGCAAGCTTATCAAGGTAACTGGAAGCTTTGTTCTTTCCAGGCTACAGGGAAAAAATAGAAAGAAGGTTTTTCAGTATCTGATTCAAGACAAAACTGGATCCTGAAGACTTTTTAAAGCTCAGTATAATTCAATAACAATTTAAATGAGACTAGCACTAGACTGAAATTTGTTAGACAGTAGTTTGAGATGTCCCCTTGAAAAGAACTGGAAGGTGGCAGAGGACAGTTGTTCCTAAGTGTTACCACATTTTTGATGCAAGAGCCTAACTGCAGGAGTCAAAGGCAGTTTTTCCATTTATTTCAGTGAATTCAGGGTTTCATATCCATCATCCCTACTCTCAAATGCTCATTTTTTGTTGTTGTTGTTTTTAAAGTTACTGTGTGAGGTGTTTGACAAGAAATATAAACAGATTGTAGCGATCAGAGCTAGACATGACTTTTTCAATGTTTTTGCAAATGTGAGGCACGGCTTCAGCTACAGAGATTTCATGGGAAACTCTGAACAAAACATCCTATTCTCTGCCATGGCAGCTCTGCACTGGCTGAGCCCCATCCCACTGAGCACAGAACAGAAATACCTCTGTCACAGACTAACAGGCAACCAGAGGTAGCACTACAAAGGTCAGCTTTGAATGCAAGACTCCTAAATACACTGTCCTGGGGAGCTAGTGCTTTGAAACACAGGAGGATGACGAAAGTTCCAAAGAAAAACCCCACCAAACCATCAGCAAATACAATCTGGTGGCCCCTATTCTTGTTTGCTTGTTGTTTCTGAAGGAGTGAAATCGGGATGGAAAAATAAGATTTCTTTTATGGAAAGCAAATGGGAAAAGTCTAGGAAAAGCTTGGTATCCTGCATTTTCACCTACACCAGTGCAGACTGCCTGGGAATGGGCAGCCTTGTTCCTGGACACTCTGGTCTTGAGTGAGGGCTTAAGGACAGTGAGCTATGCCATGAAAAGATGAGCTTGTTAGTGCATCCAGCTTCGTTAGGCACATGCTGACAAACCTGAATGAAAACCTGCATGGTTTCTCTTAGAGGCCACAGCTGAAGTCCCAGATCTTCAGAGTCACAACCAGAGCACACTAAGACAAAAGAAGGGAGACAGGTAGGAAAAAACTAGCCACAAGGCACCACTGAGGCACAAGAATTGCTCTTCCATACAGCCATACAACTCAAATACCCCACTGTCAGCCTTGGAAACAGAGAGCTGTAGATACAAGTGCAGACTTGACAGTTTGGAAGGAAACCAAAGGCTGAATTACCCTTGGATAGAACTGTTTGGGCTCTCACAGCTCCTGAAGCCTAAAGCACTCCAGGGCCTGTTCTGCTGCTATTTGTGCCACATGGAGCTTGGCTTTGGGTGTCACATGAGCCACCACAGCACTCCCAGCTTACAGAGGTGGGAAAGCCTCACACTATTTCTCAGTGAGGCAAGGAGGAGGGTGCTTCCCAGAGGAGTCTTTCTCCGGATGACCCAGTTACAGAGATTCGTGGTTTGAAAAGCTCCTGCCCTGTGTAAAACGTGTCACAGTGTGCCAAGAGGGGCTTTACAAGACAAACCCCAAGGTGTTTCTGTGACACATCCATTCACACAGCTGGCTGCCATTCCTTGGGTGAATATAACTCTCCTGCACTTCAGCCTTTTGGGGCAGAGGTTTGGGTTTGCCCTCCCCTTCCCTGGTCAGTCTCAATCAGCAGCTGCTCAGTTCTCTTCTCTTATGCTCTTCTCCCCTCAATCATGCATCTCCTGATATCTCCCCTTCACAATTTCCTCTCCTCAGTTTTCTCCCCTTCCCATTTTCCTTTTGTGCCTTGTCATGCTCTCCAGCCTGCATCCTCCTCTTCACATCCCCCAGCACCACCCCTCCCCTCCAGAAGGGCTTCCAGATTTCTCATCACGTCCTGGCTAACTTCTCAAAACACTGCTCCTACTCACTGCTCCTGCCAGCACCCCAGTAATTTCATACCCACACCACCCTGCCTGGCCCCCCTGTCAGGAGAAGCACACTACCTCATTTCTCAACAGCAAGCAGCTCACCTGCATCCTTTCACAAACAACACTTGCCAATCCTAGACATTAAGCAATCCTCATAGTAGCTTGGAATAGAGGTTTTCCAGAAAACAAACAAAAAGCCATTGTAGAACTCTTTTTTTTAATCTGGGTTTTCTTGAGCCTCATCTTGAATTTTTCAAACTCTCTCCAAAACATAAGTATTAGAATGCCTTTATTGGTTAATTAAAAATGTAATTAATTTTTTCCATACAGTGTTAATTGGTATTGCCAATACTAATAAAAAAATAACTAAAAATATTATAACTCAGAAATAGAAATCGCTTTTTTATTCTGTTGGAATAGAACCTGAATCCAACAACAGCATAAGTACAAATGCTGACAACCACAATACTTTGTCTTTGACTTCTTGCACCATACTTTAAATTGGGGTTAAACAATGCTCCAGAGTTTTGAGGAACAGTTCTGTGAGTATGAGATCCACCATTTTCATTATTAAAAAGGGTAGTGAAAACTTTGGATTGTGCTGCTTCAAAAGACCAAAGTCCCAAGTTAGTCTCAAGCACTTATTAGTGGCAAGAACTGAAGGGAACAGATTTGGTGGAAGTGCATAGTACTTTTGGTCTCCTTTATTGCATCACTACTGATAGGATTTTTCTGGTACAAATCATGTACAAACAACATTTATCCTACTGGGATATAGACAAATAATTCCTCCAAAGCATGGTTACACTGCTTCTACATCCACTGTAAAGCAAATAAAAATCCTTAAGCTAAAATATTTGAAACACAAGCTACTAAGAATTTATCTGAGCCTCTATACCTTGATTGGTTTATCGGTTTTTATGTCAGATGATTTGAGACCTTTGAGACTTGTAGCAGTCACAGTGGAGGATACTCAGCACAGGAATCAAACCTATCATGTTTCACTGGCAAATAATGGCAACATGCTGAGAAATATGTAATTGCATTTACTATGTGATAATCCCTTTAGTCGCCCTGTCTAGGGTGATGTCCCTTTTAATAAAGTTGTGGCAAGGGAAGAAGCCTATTCTGTGGATGAGAAGCTGACAGGAAAAGGATGAAATCTCACTCTCATGTCCTTATTATGCAGCTCTTGAAGGACTAATCAGAGCTGGGGCTGAAGGGATTGTGTCGGGGTATCAGTCATGGGTCACTGCTCACCTGGGTCCAGGTTCTATCCTCTTTAATGTCAACAATTAAACTTCCCTATGTGCCACTGAGAGCAGATCCAGGCCTAAGCTTACAGAAATTCAAGAGGTGTTAGAGAGCAGTGGTCACTGTTCTTGTGCTGGGCTTGGAAGAAGTTTAAAAGCAAGTTGAGGTTCAGACTGAAAAATATCACTAAAGTAACAGGATCTCTCTGCTCTTGTCAGAAGCAGGCAGAGACAGAAACACAGAGCTGAACAACAGCAGTGACACGGAGTATATTGTTATTATAGAATTAGGCTGTAATAATTGGGTCATTCCAGCCCTTTCTGCAGCACATAAAAATAGGAGGCAAACACCAGTGCTGTAGATATTTCAGTTATGCCAGCACATGAGTGTTTGCCATGAAATCACTGCAACTTCAGAGCTGGCTTTGGTAAGTAGTGTGACAGAAAGGCAATTGCAGAAAGACTTCATTTAATGGTAACAAGTGTGACCCAGCAGCACGTTTGGGAGAGGAGAAATCAAAGTCTGTGAAAATACAGTGAAATACAGAGTCCTGTCATCTACAGACAGGATAGGAATGAGTATTTTGAATTCAAACTAGGGGTTCTTTAGGTAGAAGTGAGGAGGAGAGTCATCTGGTTTTTTAAATTGACCACAAGTTGACTATGAATTGCTGATAGGATGCAGCTATGGAAAGATATATTGAAATTCATTAGTGTTTCCCCGAAAAAGAATTATGAAATTTATTACAAGGATACTCATGAGACTTTGTGCATGAGAATATCTGTGTGCTGTTCTGGTCATAGAAAGATGAAAACCAGAAAACATGTTACCAGAGGAATAGAAAGACTGGAAAACAGCTTGACTTACTTAGCTTGGGATTAAATAAGACTCAACGGGGAGTCTAAAATACTACAATTGCCCAAAATCAATAATAGGGAAGGAGAAGGATTATTTAAGTGGAAAAACAGTGTCAGCCCAGTACAAAGTGATGTAAAATAGGAATTAAAGTAGACTCAAAATCAGAAAGATTCTGGATCAGTTAACTTCTTGAGACACAAAGAGAAAAATGTTTCTGCTTTTAAAGTGGTGAGTTGAACTTAGATTAGCTTTAGGTTTAGATAACTTTGCTAGTTATATGTTTCTAAAAGGGGTAAATTTAAATATCAGAGTTAATCAGTAATAAAATTTGCCTGGAAAACAGCATTTTAAAAAAGCTACATGATTGCACTGAGACAATGCAAAGCACTTGTCCTGGACTTTGGCATGTCTTAATTTTAAAACTTCCTACACATAAAACTCCCATGTTTGGTTTCACAGTTGAGCATACTGTTGAGTTTGTATAGTTTTGATGAAAGACAGCAATAAACCAACTAAAAGAATATGAAAAACACATGGGTGATGGTTTATCTGATGGACTGAATGCATAAGGTAAATTCAGACAGCGAAACACTTTTTTACTGGAGTTTAATAGTGTTGTTTTGGAGTAGGACTGAAATTTTGTAGTTTTTGTTTCATAACACTGCCCAGCTGGAATTTCCATTTCCAGTTATTATAATACAAAGCTTTACAGTGGTATTTTAACTGTTCATTTTAGATGGTTTTCACACGGAGAAGTTTACTTGAATACCAGATATACTGTAAACATACTGAACATCTGGTAATTAAGTATAGTGCACAGTAATCTCCATAAAGCCCATATCTGTGGTGAAATCTTTTTAATAAATAGTTGATAATGGAATGAAGCTATTAAAAGAATTACAGCACACATGGTCAAGTACAGCCATTATTAATCCCATAGCATGAATAAAAGCTTTTAACTGTCCATTTTACCAAGAATCCTTAACATGGGCCTGTCCTGAAATGAGTGTCAGCATAGAAACATCCCATTTGCAATAGAAAAAAAGAGACACTCCATCATTCCAGTAAATCATTTCCATAACTATGCAACTACCCAGTGAGTTTTGTACTCTTAAACTGTTCATCCCCCACTTCATGACAGCACAGCCCCCACAGCCAGGTGGGAATGGAGGGTCACTCCTGTGTGACCCTCCTTTAAGAAATCCTTCACCCTGTCTGTGCATCATCGAGGGCATCTGCAGAGAGGTTTTCTTGGGCAGGGGGAGAACGCATCTGAACTGATGGGAACAATTACCTCTCCTGGTTTAGGATTTGTTCTTAGGATGGCTCTGGCATTGTGTTGATGGGGATTCATTTATTCATTCTGAACAAACTGGAGATTCCAATCTTTAAGCTGAACTCACTGGCACTTCACAATTTCCAAAAGCTAGTCATGATGTCACCATCCCTTCAGATGTATTACCTGATTGCCATCTACATTTTATTTCAAGAAACACCCATCAGAACAAAACAGTTTTGTTCATCTCCTTCTACCAAAATCTGCTTAAAATAAAAATCTTGACTTCTTTTTAATAACGGTATTTTTTCCCTTGCATTTGATCAGCAATTCTTATTCCTAAATCAGGGCCAACTTCAGCATCCACCTTGAAGTACCAAGTTTTGAAAGGTGGAATGTCTTCAGATTCATAGGAGCAGTCTGTTTATACTATGGGGTACTTTCCAATCTCAGTTTTCCAATGACTATTTAAGGCCTTCTGTACTTTTCCCAGAAGTACTGGTACATTGTTTAAATCACTGGTATGACTCATTAGCTTACACTGTATTTTAGCCAGTTAAGTTCCTCTACCTCTACATCCTTTTTCTTTTTCTTTCCCAAGAACACAATGTCAAGACACCTTGTGCAGCTGCTTGATAGTTGCCAAGCCAAATGTGAATTTACACCAGCAAATGTCAATGTCATGCACCCCGAGACACTGACATGGTGCTGCTGTGGCACCACCTTCCTGTATACATCCAGCTGAAAACCCTTCCACTTCCATTTTATTTCATCTAGGAGAGGAAACTGAATAAAATCAGAGATAGCAATATTCTGTTGATGATGTTGATCAGGACACCCTCTGGGAACTGTTAACCTCTGATACAGGTAGGATCAAACAGGTGACTGACTGAATTCCTGCTGTCCAGGTCTCTACCTGCCCCCTCTTGGCAAGATGTCCCTAATCCAGTTTGACATGCATTCCACACTCCACATGTGGACAGAAGCACGAGCACAGCCCTGTTTTCAGGGAGCCTCAGAGCTCCTTGCAGCAGCCTGAGCCTGTTTTTAAGGCTGGCACCTTCCAGGGAAGAGCAGCAAAACAGGCCCGGGTTTTTACAGCAAATAAACCAACAACATCAAAGCATAGGCATATTTTTCCAATATACTAAATAATGACAACATTTGATAAATTTGGCAGGTATCACCAAATGTGATCAAAACCAGCCCAACTTTATATATCTATGTTCACAAGAACTGCTCTTAGTTGACTTTGAGCCTCCTGGGTCCTTCCCCCTCCTCCAAAAAACCCTCCCTGTTATTCATGTGGTGATCTACCCAGCTGCACAAACACAGCACAAGCTGCCACGGACCTGGAATCGTTTGACAAGCAATTTAGACAGGGAGAATGACAGAAAAGGCATTTCATGAAGGCTTCAAACTCCAGTCAGTTCAGTCCATCCTTGCCTCTGCCTGAGCAGACGTGTCTGGCAAAACTTTTTTAAAGCTCATGGAAGGTGGAGCAGGTGCTAAGCTCTCAAAATGAACAAGAATTTTAGTAGCTGCATGAGAATAGTGCAGCATAATCTGTTATTTCACCATGAATTCCAGAGCTGTAATGGGCTTTTTGGCACAAAAAAAATCACAGAGGTTCTGTTCAGGGTGGATTTTACTGGGTGGATTTTACTATCTGGCATGCTCCTTCTTCTCCTTTGACTTTTAGGGGCTTCTCTCCAACAATAAGGGAAAAAAAAGAGGGCCAAAGCTTGAAAAAACCCACCTAAATACTGTATTATTAGAATATGAATGTATTCAGGGAATAATCCCAAAATATTATGAACTATTGGTTCCAACTTCTATCTTTGATTTCTAAAACTCAGTCATCACTCTTCTGAATAGAAGAAATGTTTTTCCCTTTTTAATTCAGTATATTTTGATGAGAAGGGCTTTCATAAAAATGTGTGTATTCAAAGGACTCAGATTAAGGCTTCTTACTAGAAAAATGGATGCTCATTTTCTGAAAATCTGAAAAAAAATCTAAATCTCTGTAGCCACTAATACCAATTTAAGTTTCGAGTGCCATTTGAAAAAAATAGAAAAAAACTACCACAAAGCAAACCAGGATGTGGAGAGTTTTCAGAATCACTGAGTATATCTGAAAAATATATGGTTCTCAGTCCAAGAAAATCTGAATCTTATCCATAAAAAAGCCCTTCTATTCTCTTAAGTGGGCTGCACATGCAGGACTAGAAATCTAGGAGGCAGGAAGAGAGAATTTTTGTTAAACCTTTGTTTTCTATTAAAACACTTTCCAGTTTTGCTGTTTGGGTCTTTAGTCCACAGTTACATAAATATATTGAATAGTCATATTAATTATGTTTGGAACTATGGGAACAAACATATGGTAGCAAAGCACAGGATGAATCCTGATTTGTAAACTTAGTACTTGATACTGTATTGATTGGAAACCTTCCTCCTGGAAGCAGTGGAATAAAATTAGGGTGTGGTAAGTGTAACATAATAATATCATACAAATTCCCATAGCTTCTGGCCAAATGTTGAGAGTGAACTGTTCCCTGATCTAGTCAATGAACATCTTCACTAGAAAAGCTCAGAAGAAGCTAGAGAAAAAAAATTGTGTTAAAAATTCCTTGTGAAAAGTCCTTCTTTGAAAAGTAAAGACTGTTTTCCACTTCTGTTCCTGCCAGCAGGATCTACCAGAAAAGACAGAGATATGGATTTGTGCACATTCTGGGGATACTTGGATCTCTGTCCCTCCTCCAGGATAAAGCTCTGTTGTGAACCACCAAGACTCAACTCTGGTGGAACTTGTACTTTCTCAAGCAGGAGTAAACAGCTCAAGAACAAGTTACAATTTTGACTTTCTACACAAGGAATCTCTGCTGGTGTCTGTACACTGGTGACCAGGACAGGCCTAGCAAAGAATTCACAGGAATTTTCCAGGTGGTAACTATGGGAGATCAAGGCTCAGTCTACCAACCTGCTCACTGCCCCAGGACCAGGACTTGACAACAAAACAATTCTGGCTTTGGTCTCCTTTTGTCAGATAAAAAAGTGAAACAGCCTATATGACATAACAAATTTTTCTGCTCGGAATGCCTTGCCAGCTCAAATTTTTTTCCTGAAATGTTGACATATCATCTCAGCCTTGGCTGCCAGATCAGTTAGCTGCTCACAGCACTCCTGATCTTACACAGGGTCTGCTCCCTGCTGTCCTGCAGCCAGCACAGGACTGGCTCAAAAGCAAGAAGTGGCACAGCCTCCACATTCTGCTGCCTGCCTAATTCCATAGAAAAGTGATAAGGTGCTCACATCTGACTCAGATTCACTGTCAGGCCAAGCTGATGAACCCAGAGGGACATGGGTTCATTAAGGTCATTAAGGCACCCTTGCAGTCAGACCACTCCAAACTGCTCATGCCTGGAACTCACAAACTCCCAGCTGAACCAGAACCCAGCGAGCCTTTTTATTCCATGACATTTTGCAGTTTGATGCCATGCTACCTAATGAACTTTTGGGCAAAATAACCAAGACTGCCCTTAGCTTTCCTCACCAAACTCAGTAAAGTTGCCACCTGACATGGTCAGTGCTGCACTTTGGGGTACTTAGGACGGGCAGGGGGAAAGTTTAATACTTTCTTAATGAAAGTAGTTTGCTTTGATCCATACTAATTAAGTGTGGCTGTGACTGAGGAGTTTAGATATGTTTGCCATCTAATACTGCTTAAACAGGAAATCCCATGGAGTTACACTAATGCTAAACCAATCTAACTGCACGTGTTGCCCACAGAAATTGAAGAGGTGAGTCTTCCTAGCATTATTCCTTTACTTCAGAAGTAACATCCATGTTCTAGCTGCTGCAGCTAGAACATCTCCCAGTACATCTCCCAATACATCTCCCACCCCCCAGTCCCACAGTTCCTTAACCCCTCGAATAAGAATTACTAAAATACAAGCACAATGCCACTAACAGAAACACTTCATACCTGGGTGTTAAGAATCCACTTTTTCAAAGTGTTAAACACAGGATTCTGCCCACCTCAGCCTTAAATCACAATATGCAGGTTTGGTGAAGTCCATCAGAAATACATCTTAAAAAAGGTCTGCAATCACCACAATGAAGAACAGCGAAATACATTTGCTAATTTTTCTCTTCACCAGTAGTGACAGAGTAATAACAAAGTAAAAAGAAACCGTTCTCTTGCAGTGAAACCCCTGGTAGTGGCCAAAGTAGCATTCCACAACCGATTTTATCTTGCTCCTCTGTTACCAGATTCATGAGCAAAGTGAAACTTGAGTTATCACTGCCTTCAACCTGCCAGTAGAGGCACAGAAATCCCCAACTGCAGTAACTCCAGAGGCTGACCACAAGAACTGTCCATTTCTAAGTATTAATTACAATGCCCTGGCAGCCTCCCTGGCCCAGATCATTATGGAACTTGTCACTTGCACTTCCCTTTGAGTCAAAATCTTCAGGACATTGCAACAATAGCCAACTTTTTTTCTAAAAGTTAAGTTGGCTTTTTTTGTTACTTTTCATATTTGGCTTCAGAATTCCACTGCATTGTCTCACCTGTGAAACAGCCTCTCCATCACATCCCCTTGCACCCCCTGAGCTGCTGCTGTTCAGACGTAATACAATCACATCAATAGAGACAACCTACAAGGACAGGTTACCAAAACATGTGTCTCTGATCTTTTACAGGTGCCTTCACACAGCCACAACCTCCTTCCTGCAGCTCATCTTTGAGACAGGGCCAGTCCTGGTGGGGCAAGACACTGCACAGGGCATTTCTGAGAAGAAATCGCAAGTTACACCTGGATTTAAATAACCTGTCAGGGCAAGAGGACACAGCCTCAAGGAGGTTCAGCTGGACATCAGGAAGAATTTCTCCACTGAAAGGCTGGTCAGGCATTAGAAAGGTGGTGGAGCCCCCATCCCTGGAGGTGTCCAAGCACTCAGTGCCCTGGTCTGGCTGACAAGGTGGCAATCAGTCACAGGCTGGACTTGATGATCTTGGAAGTCTTTTCCAACCTAAATGATTCTGTGATTCTATATCTGGTCATTCTCTCTTCATCCATTGAGGAGATCAAGGGAGCAATTGTTGGTGGCCCTCTCACCTAACTGTAATTAGGAAATTAGTTGATGATAACGAAATCCAGTAATTTCCCCCCTTTTCTCAAGCTTCTGTGACAGCAAGTAATTGTCTGAGGGTTCTGCAGCTCCAGTCTCACAAGGTTTGCTCAGGGAAAGGCAAAAGAGGTCTCCTCACCTCCAACCCCACATACTTGGCTGGAGCTGATGTTGTGCACAGTCCTCACCATCACTGAGGGCACGTGAGCTGCTCAGCTCCTGCTGTGCCCCACGAGCTCTGTGCTCTGTCCTCCAGGTTGGACTCCCTGTGTCCCAGCTGGCCTTCCTGCCACTAACTCCAAGGGACTTTTGACAAGGCTGCATTTAAGCAGGACACCCAGCTCAGCAGTACAAGGGGTGGTGCATTGCTGGGGATTGCCACATGCCTCAGGTGGCAGCAAGAGGCCAAAGCACTGGTGGCTTCAGCCCCCCAGCAAGAGCCACAATGCCCCTGCCACGCACGGCTCGGGTCTGCATCCTGATGGGAACGTCAGGCAAGTGAATCAGCCATCTGCACTTCAAGAGTATTATGGGAACAAATACTATTGTTAAATAGTTCATTCAGAAACAGTCCATAAATCAGAGAAGATGCTGAATGATGTCTTTTTTTTTTTTTCTGTTGTGCCTCTCCACAAACTCTGATTGTCACAATTAACAAGAAACACTCTTCCCTGCAAGAAACAAAAGGGTGTCACATGTTTCATTCCACCCCAAAAAAACCCAAACACAGAACACCTCCATACTGTCCTGCTGTCCTTAGAAGCACCAGTCATGGAAACCCAGGTTCCAGCCACAGCAGGACTCTGAGGGGAACAAGTCATCTGCTGAGAGTGACCCCAGTACAGGCCATCCTCGGGCAGTGAGCAGGGCTGGGCAGTGCCCAGACCCACCCACAGTCTCAGGACAGGAGAGAGGATGAGCTGGCCAGGGCTCCAGAGAGCACCAGCAGCAGCTGTGTGAAACAAGCTCCCTGTAACAACTCCTCCAGCCAGGAGAAATGACCAGAGACAGACCTGGGCACAGAGGTAGATGAAGCAGAGATTTAGGGTCCATACAGAGAGGTCACTCAGGAACCTGGGGCAGCAGGAGCTGGAGCAGGAAGCCAACACGGTGGGTTTCCTGCATGAGAGAAATAAAGCCCTCTAGCTCAGCCTAACCAGGGCTCCTGGAGCAGTAGGTGCAGTTTGCCCAGGTGGAGCCCCAGTGTGCCTGTTCAGGGCATCCAGGGCCCTTGGCTCCATGTATGGCTAGGGCAGCTGCTCTGCCATGGCAGGACGAGAGGAGGTGGAGGCAATCCCCTTGTGTGCCTCATAGGTACTCATTTGAGAAGGAAAGCCAGGTCCCAGCCCTCTGCTTGGCCCTCTTAAAGGTGAAAGGAGCTATAGAAACAGTCCTGAAAGGGTTTCTAAATTAGCTGGAGTAACTCAAAGTTGGGTTTGCTTCAAAAAAGATGCAAATAATAGGTGCTTTAGAGTGGTATCACAGGCAGCTTCACACCCATCCAGAGACAGCTATCCCTCTTCTGTGCTTCAGAGAATACTCCAGGATTTGGGTTTGGGGTCCTCTCTGTGGTGTGATTAGAAAGTGTCTGTAAGGTGCTGAAAGTGATGAGGAAGCTACTGAAGACTTTAAATAAACAGTAAAAATAGCATGCACTCTGAGGAGCTATTATTAAAAGCATTGATACCTTGTTTCTAGGGGTAGTAGACTGTGTGAGAGTTACTGAATTTCTCACAGAAGTATGTGAAAACACAGCTGAGGAGGGTTTGGAGACCCCTGCTATAAAGACCCTTATGGAATAGGGTGATATGAGACAACCCATGAGAATAGTCCCCTACAAACTACCAGAGTCCCTCAAAAGATTCCCCTGCTGCATGCACTTTTGGAAACAGTTGCAATAATTTCCTTACTGTGAATGAATGTAGATCTTTAAACCTTTTTGATTCTCTTCTGTGCTAAGATCTCTTCAATTCCAAGTTGAGCTGGGCTGGGTGTCCTACCTCTGTAAAAGCTAGCTGGAAGCTGCTGCTCCTTATTGTCTCCCTCACAAGTAGGTATGGGAACTGAGCACTGGAAAGCCTTGTTCCTACATAATCATCCTGTATACAGCCACCCTGACACCCCAGAGGAAACAAGAGCAGTGTCACCACGGCTGCTCAGTCAGGCGAACCGGCGTGCTGCAAACAGCTGACAGATGCTGCTGCAAACTCAATTAATTACCCACCAGGAAGGCTGTCCTGCTGAAGAGGTTGGTGTTAACATTGTTCAAAGTGTGGCCTCAGTGACCCCCCTGCTGCAGAGTACCTGTGTCCTGGGAGCACAGTCCAGCCAGTGTCTGTGTGGGCACTGTGCCATGGGAGCAGATGGGCACGCACGGGTGTGGGCAGGCAGGAGCCCTCAACGTCTGCGTGCAGGGCAGACACTTGGAGCAGCATCAATAAAGGGAATTGGCCAAAAGTCCCTTCACCCCAAGTGCCTAAATCAGGCTTTGTGTGTGAGAGCATTCAGGGATAATCACAGATATAAAACCTGACTCCTCTGTTCATTTCATCCTTACCAATACACCTTTGGCAATGAGAAATAGCAAAAATCTTCTACAGGAAGGAGGACTAGTTTATTTTCAATTTCTAATCTTGGCTGTGTTTGCAATGGAGGCAGGTGCTGGTCAATGCCCACAATATCCAGTGTTCAGGAAAGAGTGAAGAGTTTGCCCTTCCCATATAATCCAGGAAAACCCAGGAATTTTGGGGAATGCAAAGGGTGCTTTTGATGCCCTAAGCTCTCAAAGGGTGCTGTGCTAAACTCTGAAAAGCTTCTTTCTCTTCCAGGAAGAAATGGAAATCACTCATTGCTGTGAGAAGAACAGGGCTTTCTCTTCAAGGGAGTCACTGAAGCCCTCCAGGACTTTCCCTTGCAGTCCTGCTAACTGTCTCAATTAGATTTCTGATCATTTAAATCATGTTTTAAGTTCATCTCCCAACAGGGTAGTTAGACTAGCTTTGATACAACAGATGGGCATCCAGGGAGGTGTGGGGAAGACAATAGGCCTGTTGGAGAGCGGCTGGATGGGGCTATGCTGCTGTTGTCCACCATGAGACTTCCTGGTGGGATTTGTGCAGAGGCTGTTCCTCCAGTGTGCTCCTGCAAACATATTCCTAGAGGTTCCTCCTCCCTCATATTCAGGACCACGTGCAAACTCTGAAACTACACTTTGGCTAAGCAAACACATACACATACAGAAAATTAGCTTCCACCTGCATTGGGCCCCGTGGAATTTTCCAGGAAACCTGGCCAGAGTTTTGTGTTTCTAATAAAACCAAAACGGTTTTTAAATCCAGCTTCAAGCTTCATTGCAAATATTTCTCACAGCCCTCTGTAGCAGGAATAATTACTGTCCTTATTTATCGGGTAGATTATACAAATCCCCTAGTAAGTAAATTGTAGGATTAAGGTTAATGTGCTAGATTAAGCTGACAGATTTATTTACTTCCTCCGAGAAGGAAAGACGAAAGGATGATGACCTATCATGTGTATTAATTCAACATTTAACCCTGCTGCAGCTCCAGTGATTATCTCTGCAAGTGCCAAGTCCCAGTGTAGCAGATTAGAGTTGCCATACTGCACACCCAGGGTTCTGTTGTCTCCAGGATTTTATCTGTTCAGCTCCTGGTTTTTCAGATGGTAATGTGCAGTACTTTTGCCGTGCCCTCCCTCTGGAGTTTCAGAGGGCTCACAAGGAACTACACATGCACTCACCCTGTAGAAAGCATTACTTATCCTCATGTTACAAGTATTCATGCTGATGCAGATTTTTTTTCTATCACTTGTCCAGATGAAGTAGAAAATTCATGCATGATGCAGAATCACTGGGTTTTTTGGGAGTCCCTTGGAGTGATTTTCCCTTTTGTAAAAAGCCACTTTCCAGTTTATGGAAATGTTCCAGACTGTTCATACTTCAGAGCAAGGTGGCCAGCTGGGCTTCATGCTGCTTTCTGATACTGACACTGGTATTGTGGTCAAGTTATCTGAGGGCTGATGCTGTAGTTGAGGACAGGAACAAAAAGACAATCATGGATCTTCCCTTCTCTTAGGTCTACTCCATCAGTGCATGCAGCCTGAGCAGGGGTCAGGCTGCTTTGCTGTTCAAGCAAATGTGTTTCTCGTCTGCTCTCCGACATCTCTCTCCCCATCAGTAAAGCAGGCTGCCTCCAACAGCACTGCCTGAGCGTGTGATCCATCCTGAGTAGCACATGCTGCCCAGAGCTGCCCCAGCAGCTCATTTCCTGCAAATTAATGCAGGATATTTTATGGGATTACAGAGGTGGAGACTTGCTGCAGCATGTTGTGTGTCCCCCCCTGCACCACCTAACTGGCCACTGAACAGAGGAGAGATACCAGATGGGAAAGCAACTTTCCTACAGCCACAAACAAGGCATGGGGCAGAGGAAGGACTCTGGTATTCAGAAAACTAACTTCCAGTGCCTAGATTCCCTCTTAGTGCTGTGAGCTCATCAACAGTGAGCTGTGGCAGTGAACCAAACCAGACAACACTGACACAGACATGTCTTTCCTCACTGCCACACTAGTGTCATACCTTCCCCACTATGGTAACCCTCCCAGAGGAACTTGGAAAAACTATCTAGCTGCAAATGCCACCTATGCTCGCACAGCAGACTGGCAGCAGGGCTGGGATTTACCTCAAACCCAGGACATTGCCATCTGTGTGTTCTTCCCCCTTCAAATAAAAGTTTTTTCCCCGTGTGCTGGCCCCAACAGGTTTCTATATTTATCTGTCCTTATTTTAGGAGGTCTGCAGAACAAACGTATAGATTACAGATGTGGTGCTTCTCATCTTAGCTAAGGTTTTCAATAGGGAGGGTTGTTCTGGGACAGAATCCCAGCTGAGAGTCATTTGCTGCTCGCCTGCCAAGTGGACTATGAGCATTGCCAATGCTCTGCTTGACTTAGCTTGAACAGTTCACAGCCTCTAAGGAAGGGGAGGAAAATTCCATCACGAAATAGCTGATTTAAAGTGCTGTACCCCACAGTGACAGGAGAGTGTTCGCTAATGCTAACGCACTTTTCAGAGAGAGCCTTGTAGGTCGACTTTCAGAACATCAGCTCCTGCTTGGGAGAGGGCCAGGGTTTAACCTCTCCCTCAGTTCAAAACTTCAGTGAGTCTTTGAAAGAAAACCTATTCTTCTTCCACAGCTGACACCAGTTCTGCACAATGTGACTCATTACAAGGAGGAAGAGGAGGGGGAGGAAGAGATTCTAGTGACATACCCTCCTCCTCTTCTCTATGTCCTGTCCTTCAGACAGCAGTGGGATTTTGCTTGTGTCAGAAACAGATAGACAAGAGGAATATAGGAAGTGAGCCTGCAAAATGAAAAATTTATTCAGAAATTTACTTTTAAGGAAAATTTGCACTGTAAAATAAGTAGTATATGTTCAAAACTCCCTTCCATTTGCATGCAATTTTGACAGATAATATGATATATAGAGGTGCTCCAGAAATAAAAAAAAAAAAACAAAAACAAAGAACTAGAATGAAGGTGTGTCTTAGAGAATGTAATAAAAACCATTTTCAAAGGCCATTATAAACGTCTTTCCATCAAAAGATGCTAAAAAGAGAAATAATTCTATCCAGAGTTGGACTCCACAGAATTGTCTTAGTTTGCAAGGGTTAAACAGTCACAGCATTTTGATGTGTGTTTACATCTGATAACTCCCAATAGAGATAAACATATTTAGTGCTTGAAATGTAAATTAACACTGGACATACTAAACATATGACAGGAGATTTATTAGAAAGAACATTAAAGACTATTATTAGCCCCAGCTGTGAGTCTCAATCAGGAAGGAATGGCTGTGTGTGAGTCAGTTGCTTTCAGAGTGGTGGATCTTGCTAGAAACCCTTCTCAGTGGGTTCTTCCACCAATTTCAGCAGCATTCAGGTCAACCCTTCTTTTACTAGAAAGATATTTAATTTAATACTGAGAGGAAGGACTGAAAACCAGACACCCCTATTTCCTTTGCCTCTTCATCTGGCAAGGCTACTCTGTGTAATCAGCAATAAAGATTTAGATAATCACAACCAGTGTAAACTGAACATCAGCTGCAGGGAAATGTCTGTGGTGAAGGCTCAAACTGAGTGTGTCAGGAGGAGAAGAGGGGCTTATTCCAGCACCTACTACAGCCAGATTTAGAAAATTTTCTATGTACTTTTAAGTAGCACAGGTTCCTTCTTTATGACAGACAGCAGAGAATTTGCTCCTGACTTCAGTGAGGGAAGAACTAAAGCTGTGTGTCTTGGTGTAATTATACAGGAGGTGTTCTGAAAGGACACGAGGATCAGGTGCCTACATGAGTTGTACCTGGTTTTGAAAGGCAACCCTGTGTGGAGAAGGATTTAGTATTACAGGGGTTTTGATACAGAAATCCCAAGTGTACACCTAATTTAGCACTCTAGTTTTCCTATGATTAAGTTAGATTAATGTCAATGAAGATAGAAATCTATTTTTTCCTACTGAAAAGACAGTAGATAAAAGAAATATGATGTATGATGGAAACAGTGTGGAAGAGCCACAAAAGATAATCTGAATTATGATACTTTTTTCCTCTTTTTTAATAACTAGAGGGGGCCAGTCAGCTATCACTCTCGGCTTACCTCTGTATTGCATCCTTCCATAGTATGACTTAAGTAAGTAGTTTTAAATTTCCTAGTACAGGAAAAGGAGAAAAATAGGAAAATCATATGCTAGATCAGGTCCAAGTGGCCTGTCAATTTGTACTCAAGCACATGGCTGCATCAAAACCAGAAGATCACTGTCGCAAGAGTCATGTCAACCTGTCACAGGTGAATTTTGCAGGAGAGCAAATCCATGATCAAAGTCTGCAGAACTCATCCCACTCAACCCTGACACCTGCAGGGCCCTGGCACAGCTGGGTCACTCCACATCTCTTTAGAAAACTGCAGGATCAGAAGCTGGGAAAAGGAGGCAAATTGCCCATACTGGATGGAAAAACACAAAAAGAATGGCCTGTACAAAACAGTGTTTAAACAAGTAGGAAAGACAGTCAGATGGCTTATGAAATTTACGGTATTTTAACTTTAGGCTCAACTTTCATATTTAGCTCAGGCTGTTGGTGATTAAAACTTGTTGCCAGGATTTATCTTTTACGTTTAGGCTACTTCTTAATAACAACACAGCCACTCCAGTCAAGCATTGCTGCCTTTCACCAGTACTACAGTCTCAAAATGGGAATAGTGGCAACTACTATCAGAAGACACCAGGCTATTTAGAATACACTGAGTAGTCCAGAAGCTCCCTCTAAGTCCATAAATAATGAGTGCTGGGTAAGGGGCAGAATTTGGCCCTTGCTGCTGTGGACAAACAGGCTGAGTGACTCATTCACAACAGGTTCAGATGGTGAACCTGGAGAGGAGGATGAACGGCTGCCTTTCACTGCCTGCCAGTAACACAAATGGACACATCTAATTGCCCTATTATCACTCTGCAGTGCTTTCTAGGTCTGGTGTCACATCTTATGACAGATTTTGGCTGATGCTTCATGCTCTTGTAAAATGTCAAGCTACATTAGATCATTAATCTGGTGTAATATAGTATAGGGCAATGCCACTGAATGAATACTGAGTAGAAGTATTTTTAGTTGTTCTTTTTCCACCTGGCTGTTGGCTTTTAAAAAAGAAAGACATTATGTTGAGACACTGTAAGGTAGAAAGGAGAGTAAGAACTACAATGATGCAAAAAGGTTAAGAAACATCAATGACTTGCAAAAATATATACATTTAAGGACTTGCCCACCAGGAAATTCTGCAGGTTGAAACACCACAGTACTCAGAATATGTATTTTAATCGCTGGGTGAAGGTCATAGGTGCAAGCCAAACTGCTGAAAGAGCATCTGCAGTAGTGTTACCACAATGATATGCAAACCACAAATCCTGTTGTTGCAAAAGGTTATTCATAAACTGCTTCTATGATAATCTCTGTCTGTGAAGTTAACTAGGCTTTGGGGGGGCGAGAAAAAAGAACATCTGATATTCTTTTTTCCATCTCAGCATTAACTCACTGACATAAAATATTTATTATTCTGGTGTTTTTTTTCCATTTTAAATCTGTCCATATTTCCCATTGATTCATAGCCATTCTTTATGGATGGTGTTGTAAACAGCCACTTTCACCTCACTGATACTGCACACAATTGTCTTTTGGTGGGGGTAGCTGAGAATCACAGAGGATCGACCCTGCTCCTCAGAGAACAATTCAGGTTGGAAGGGACTCGAGTCCAAGCTCCTGCTCCATGTGGGGACAGCTGTGTGGTCAGAGCAGCGTGCTCAGGGCTTCACCCAGCTGGGTCCTGCAAGCTTCTGAGCACGGAGGCTGCACAGCCTCTCAGCACAGCCCCGTCCACTGCCTTCTGGTGGAGAAGTGGAGGCTTCTCTCTGCAAGGAAGCCACCAGCAGTGAAGATGGCTGAGGGCCCTAAGTGAGACCATGGCTTTGGCATGTTCAAGAACCAAAGGGCCATGGAAATTTGTACCTTCACACAAAAGAATAAATTCAGTGCCTGAACTGTTCACGTGCCCTGGGACAGGACTGACTGTGCCATGACCACGTTCACTGGCACTGCTTGGCCTGGGCCAACTGAAACTCTTCCAAATATATCCTGGCCACATTTTGGCAGCTCAAACACCTGGCAATTTGCATGCAAACACCCTGGTTTAGGGACCTGGATTTTACTAATGTAGACGTTGACTGTTCTAGGCTAACTGGGCCCTGAGTCCCAAGCACCTTTCATCAGCTGATACATATTGAGCCATTTCCCCCCCCTAGTTCAGCTGGTTCACATGTGACTGTGCCTTGTTCAATGTTCACATGATCAATTTGTGCCTTCTACACCTGGGAAGATTTAAAAACTAAGAATTAGTTGTGTGATAAATCACTTTTTTTTTTTTTTTTTTTTTTTTTTTGAGGGCTTGCACTAATCTAACCAAACCACTTTGCCTGTGTGTGTTTTTGCAGATGAAAATTTTCCAGGGAAAATATAACAGCTGGTGTGACACAGTTTTGTCACAAGCATGGATAAGCACCATCATGTAGAATTTCTCTCCTTATCTGAACAGTATCATTAAACTGATAACACCCAGGTCCATTCAGAGAGTTAGATTCCTCCCTCATGTACGAACATGATGTTCTCACAGAGCTAGAAAGTGTGAAAAAATGTGATGAAAGAACTGGCTGTTAAGAAGAAAGAGAAAAGTGCCTTTCTCCAGTCAGGCTTTTCAGAGGCACAGGAAACACACATCTCCCATTAAGGATCAATGCCAATTAGCCAACCATCCCCATACAGTGGCCTGCAAGCTCCAAAAGGGGGATTCTGCATCCCTGCAAAGATAAAGCTCCAGGAGGATCTGTCAACTGCAGGGCTCAGCAGGTTGCCTACCTCTTGTTTGCAGACTTAACTGGTTCCCACAGCTGACCAGGACACCCCCAAATATCATCCTGACAAGACATTCAAAAGGTTAGTCCTCCTCCCCATGAGGTAGCAGAGCAGGGAACAGCCTGGAGCTGAAACCTACCTTTAGGAATAATTGAAGCATAATATCCAGAGATATCAAGAGAGAAAGCAACAGTGAGATCAGAGTTTTTGTATTGCGCTAATTTTGTTGATATCTAAACAACTCCCCAGATGTGCTCAACCGTGAAACACATAACCATGCAGGAGGAAAGATATATTTTGTCAGTAAACTTTAGGTAAGTTTACTTTATGTAAATGTAGCACAAATACGAACACATCAGTAATGGGATAAAGGCTAAATGAAAACATGGTCAGGTTTTTGTGGCTAAAACAGCCAGTTTACTGTAATACAAGACTTTTGAATTAAATGGGTAGTTTTTAATTATGCCAATGAATTTTCTTTTTTTGAGAGGACTGGTGAAATATTTTCCACATCACAACATGAGAAAGAAAAGAGAATTCCCAGCTTTCAGTCATAACATTATGTGCCACCAGGAGCTGTGCAGTGAATTGTGGGATGCAGAGATCCTCCCATCACACTTGCCCAGGGGAGGAGCACCGTGGGCAGCAGCAGAACCCAGCTGCACCCACAGAGACACTGCACCCTGCAGGAACAGGCCACTTGGTCCTGTTTGGTTTCCTTCTTGCTTATTCCCCCTCTCTGTGAGCTCAGCCGACCAAAGCAATCAAGGTCACAATAAAAAAAAAGCCTTCATGGCACTTCAGTCCTGGGTAGATATGCCACAGGCCTACAAATTGGCCTAGGCTGTTATCAGACAAACACAGATCTCCTAAGTACATAACACTTCCTTCTGTCTGCCTTCAAGGACTTCCCCAAATAAATCTCTGCCTGCCTTGCCAGCTTACAGTGACAACTCACTGATTACATTAATGAAACATGAGAGGGCTCCATCAGTTCAAGAACAACTAGGGAACAGCAACTGTCTACAAAGCCATTTTCTATTTTGGTTTTTTTTTCCTTTTCCTGCAACAGATCAGTCAGGTTTGCATTATAGTGCCTGTTTCCATGGCAGAAAGCTCAGACTGGGAAATGTCTGTCTTCCAGGTTTTTAATCAGTCTCCTTGTGATCCCAGACAGGGATCCCTGTGTGCCAGGACAGATGTTTTTGCAACCTTTATGATGGACGAAATCACATGTGTTGAAGGAGAGCTGAGACTTCAGCTCAGCCTTGTCAGACGTTTCTAGGGCTGAACAAGATACTGATTTTATACTAAGATAAATGGTTTTGTACAAACACAGCAGCAGTTTCATCTCTTCTCATAAAATAAGCACTCCTTAGGGTCTGTGACTCTCAAGTTGCAGCCCTCCCTCAGAGGGAGGCTGCAGGATGAAGCACAGGGGGCAGTTGATCAACCGGACATAGGACAAAAAAAGCAGGCTCTGCATTAACAACAGTGCAGCTTTTGAGTCAGGGATGCAAAATCCCAGAAGAGAAGCAGAACACCAAACACCTCATTAATGTGGCCAAAACAGTTTTGGCTTTGTTAACTGTAGGTATTCCTACATCCTTAATGCTAGTTGTAAACAGAATATCCAGTCACACAAATCCCATAAAGGTGCCACCTACCCTGAATTTTATTTGTTATATTTTTTGCTGGAGTTTCCAAAGATTTATTCTTCTGGCTATACAAAACCCACTGACTTCAATTTGTGCTGGCAAAACAAAAGAGAAGAAAAACAAGGCCAGGAAAGAGCACCTAAATCTACTCTTCAAGCTTTGCCATGACACCATTTTAAATAACCTTTACATCTGTATATGTGTATATCCATTTGTTTACTTGCAAATGCATACAGAAAAACATGAGACAGAAGTGTCTTTGTCCTTCCATCAACTACAAAGGGAGTTTAGATGGTGAGATCATCTGTCAACATCTCTCCCATAAATGTTTAAATATGGCCAGAGGAGAGTGTCATTGATTATCTGGTTCCTTTATTCTGGAGATTGGAGAGTAGATGAAGAGTGGTTTACCAGGAGCAGCAGGAACCCAGCAGTGAGCCGTCAGCAGCACCCAGTCAGTGCAGACTGGAAAACTCTCCTGGTGCTCACTTAGCAAGTAGCAGAGAAGACAGAGGTTGGTTTTGCTGGACACAGTATCTATCCTTCCCTTTCCATCCTGAACTCATATTATTTGTGTGCCTCGAGTCCTCAGAGTTTTTGACTAGTTAAAGCAAAAGGAGCACAAAAAAAGAGTGTGCTCTAAAACTTGTAGAGGTCAGCGTGCAGATCTTCGTGTCTCCAGAGGGCTCTAGAGAAGGGTCCTATGCCTTTAATTCTGTTTGAAGTAAGAACATAAATGTGAAGGGTTTCACAAAAAAAAAAAAAAAAAGGCTTCCTATGCCAGTGTAAAAAAACTTCCAACCTGTGCCAGCACAGGAAGTTCAGCTCTTTATGGGGGGAAAGAGCAACTTCTATCCCTGAGATAAAACTGAACAATTTCTCATGGAAGACTTTCCAACTATTTATTAAATGGATACAGAACTGATATAATATTATTCAGCTCCAAATCAATGCTTCACCAGACTTCCACACTTTTTGGTTCTGTTTTGTTTTCCAGGACTGGGCTTTTCCTTCCTTTTTTCTTACAGTGGTATCTTTTGGAGGCTGGTTTCCTTCCTGCTATAGCAGTACATGGCTGCCCTCTGGAACATCAGATCCCACAAATGTAATTTTTTAATCTCCACTGGAGAATGACACCACTTTTCATGGAGTTTATATTCTTCCAAAACATCAAGAGTCATGCTGGACAAGTCTATGGAGGAAACTGAGATTAGGGATGAGGTTCATATCTTCCTCATAAGAGGTCAGTAGTCACTGCTTTCAGAGGATTTCTCAGGATTAGGACTACAAATAGGTTGGCAGAATATCTGGACAGTCTTGGAGTTTTATGGCAGCATTATCCCCCTATAAACCTACAGACTAGAATGTGCAAGTCCGTGTATTCAGGCTGCTCTATGAAGGCTTCAACTTTAACCTTGTTCATTCTCAGTTTGCCCATCTGGAACAAAATGTCTGAGAACAAAGAAATTGGAAACTTAATCTGTAGAGATATTTCAGGTACAGAACCCCTAACCATGAAACAATCCAGTTTTCTTTTTATAAAATATGCTTTCACATACCCTCCACCTTCTTAAACTCCATCTATATAACAGTTTTTACCACATCAGAAAATACTTTTTAAATGCTGATTAAAAACAAACAAACAAACAAAAAACCAAACAGTTTTGTCTAATACAGTTGTTCTGGCCACCACAGAAAGAGCAATTTTTTTGTCAGTGCTTCCACTGCATTCATTTCCCCCTCCACCTCCCAAACCCACAGTGGATCAACGCATGCTTAAATGTGGTGTAGCTTACACAGCACAGACAGAGAACAAGCAACAGCAAAGAAAAAAGGGAGTGAGGATCTGTTTGAGGAAAGGGAAATCATAAAGTCATTAGCTCTGCAGCTCAGAGATGCAGCAACAGGCTTTGCTGCAGCAACCCAAAGCTCCCAGAAGACCTGGAACACCTGAAGGTCTGTGTGGAATGATGAGGATTACTTACTGGTAATTTTTGTGTTCCTGGAAAGGAGAGAGCACAGGAACTATGCATTGCTACCCAGCTGATCAAGGTATCCTTACTTTATATAACGATGCTAAATAAGAATTTATTAAATAAGCAGTTATTATTAAAAATAAGTATTTCACTATTTCTAATCCTAAGAATTAGAATACTAATAATCACAGGTTTTTCTGGAAGGAAAAATTAATATTTAAAACTTTGAGATTATTTTTTTAAAGTGCTTGGGAACTTTTTATGCTGTCTTTTTTTCAGTTGTTAGATTTCATATTTTCAGGTTCTCTCTACTATCAGGAATGGTTAAGTGATGAAAGCTGAAATTCTGCCTTCAGAACAAGGTTTCTTTCACAGGATATGTAAAAATTCATCAAGTGTAAGACCATAAGGACCAAAACACTGAATATATTTGGTTGCTTTTTTCAATTGCTCATTTTAGGGTTTTCAATTTTTATTGTATTTTGTTTAAGCCAACCTCTAAAATCTTCCTGACATGCATGCCATTGTTTCCTCCTCTCTACATTTTTAACCAGAAAGCTGATCTCTCTTTGGGTTTTACTGAGGAAGGGCAGGTGCCTCTAGGAAACATTCCACTTGTGGAGAGTTATATGGGAATTGTACAATTATGTACAAGTGAGGGGAATAAAGCACACAAATCTGCTTCTCTGCAGTCAGAGTTTTGTCAGAAGTCAACCAAGGGAACAATTTCCAATTGCCATCTGTCTTTGTCACTGCCTCTGCCTCAGAAGCAGATCAAAGACTGCCTGCTGGGGAGAATATACAGCAAAAGGGTTAACCCTACTAATATGATTACTAATAATAAATAATTCATTGCTACTGTAATGCAAAGTGAAAGAGGCTAAAACCAGAGCAGCACATGGCAATCCCACTGCTTGAAGCTTGGCTTGTTCAGGAAGTCAGGAGGGCTAAAACCCAGAGCAGAAGGCTGAGCTATCACGTGCCAATGGACCCCAGCCACCAAAGCTACTGCTGAGCATCTTCATTAGCACATTCCCAAAAGGTGAGATAATTCTACCTATTCAGAATAAACAATCTTTTGCTGTGCATGAGGTCACACACTCATTGGCAGAAGCTTGCAATAAATCTTGGGTAGTTAACTAAATTACAATTGCTATGTATAAGGGATTTTAAAAAATAAAATCCACATTTAGAAAAGTAAATATAACAGGAGGTGCTTAAAGTTAAGCATCGTTTAAGAGGAAATAATCATGGCTTCAGTCTTCCTGCCCATAGAATGGGGGTAACATTACACAGCCATTTTCTAAATTACTACAGGATGTTAAGATGGGAGTGTCTACATTAGGGCATGATAGTGTATTTTCATTCTCTTTCCACACAATATTAAGTGCAAGGCTTCCAAAAACCTGCCCCATCTACACTGCTACAGAGCCAGGTCTGTTTTAAAAAAAATAAAGGAGAGTGAGTGATCAAGCACACATTACAGCTGCACCACTGGGTCAGTAAGTGAGAAGTTAAAATAAGAAGTTCATTCAATAAAATATTGATTCTGGAAACAGATTACAGGAAATCATACCATACCACTAACTTAATTTATGAGTATTTATATTGCAGGAATTATACCAATATATCAAACACAATGCCTTCAACCTTAGTTCAAAAGAGAACTTTATCTCTAAGCTTTAACAACAGGGCTGAAAATAATTCAGATTATATGGGCAGCATTTTAGCAGCCCATTTTCATCTTCTTTAAAAGCAACATTCTAATGCATGATGGTTGAGGATCAAGTTGGGATTATAAGGAGAATGTTAAACATATACCAAGAAATACATCTGTTTTGAATAAAAGATGTTGTATAGAGTTCCAGTTCATTTTTTTTCAACTCTTTGCTGTACGTGTTGTAGCTGCTAAGTGAAACCATGCACCAGATAAATACATCACTTCAGCAACAGACTGCTAATCAATTGTCTGACATGCTCTGAAATATGTGGGTTAAAAATACTTGGGGCAAAGGCTTTTCTAGTTTGGAAAACTGTTTCATGTTCTCTTGTGGTTCCTTCTTCCATCTCTGAGCTTTTAGGATGTGCTATTGTCTCCAGACTGGTGCTAGAGCATTCCCTCCATGGTAGGAGAGCAGCAGGCCTCACACCACATTCCCTGCCCATTTCCAAACCCCAGTGTGAGGGACAGGTATATTTGCTGGCATGTTAGTCTCTGGCCAACAAACAGGTTGCTCCCAATAAGAGAATCACTAACATATTCTATTGAAGCAACTGATTTTTCAGAAGGTTAATTTAGAAGTGCTTATACAGGGATTGTTTTAATTTTTTTTTCTTCAATTGGAATAGGAAACTGGAAGCTTGCTATATTATACAGTTAGTCAAAATTTACTGTGTTTGACTCACTAACACTTTCATTTCAGTCACAGAATCACCAGGTTGGAAGAGACCTCCAGGGTCATTGAGTCCAACCCATGCCCTAACACCTCAACTAGACCATGGCACCCAGTGCCACATCCAGTCTGTTTTTAAATACATCCAGGGATG
This sequence comes from Sitta europaea, assembly GCA_013400255.1. Classification (NCBI taxonomy): domain Eukaryota; kingdom Metazoa; phylum Chordata; class Aves; order Passeriformes; family Sittidae; genus Sitta; species Sitta europaea. The sequence continues at coordinate 913,582 of VXBS01001503.1, forward strand.
AGGACTCCACCACCTCCCCAGGCAAAGCATTCATACCAGAACTTCACACTTATATGGATTTTAAATAGATACCTTATCCAATTGTTATTGATAATAACTAGCATGACTAGTTCCTAATATTCAACCAAAAATACTTAAAATATTTCAATGCAAGGGAAAATGGGTGCACATAGACTCCACATGTGCTAGGCTGCAGCTACAGTTCCTCCAGAATTCTGGAAGCAGTCCTCCTCTTTTCCCACACTTGTCATCCTTCCTGTCTGCAGCCTCACCTCCTTCCCTTCAGAGCAGCTTTTTGTCAGCTTCCTCATGGGGCAGAGAAGGAGGGCATTTAGGGTTTTATTTCCTGATGAGGGGAAAATAACAGTAGAAACAGCTGCCATACAAAGGCCAAGTGTTTAAGATCAGCACTCTTATACTTGTCTCATCCAGCCTCCAAACACCTTTACTCAAGAAACAGAGATATTTTCCAAGTGTTGAGTAATTTTAACTCTTTGGTGCCCTCAGCTTCTCATAGTGCAGAAAAAAGTGAACAACCACTCCCTCTTCAGATTCTTCACTCCACTAACTCCTGTTGTGTCACTGTCCAGTGACTTTTTTCATGCTAAAGGGCTTTGGAAAATCAATTTTGGTCAAAAGCCATCACAGTCACATTTCTTGGTGTGCCATTGCTGCAACCCATCCAAGCTTTCTCACATTGATCTGAGGAAGAAAAAGTAATCAAACAAGTCCACATACACTAAAGAGTCCTGAAGCTGCTGGTCCCCATGAATTCAACCACACCTACATCAACAGGTATCAGGGACAGAAAGCTTAGTAAAAACACAATCATCTCCTGTCACTCAGACTGATCCTGGGCTGACCTTTGAATATTTCCTCACTGCTGTAATTCTCTGTGGTTTTCTGATAACCTAAAGCAGATGCACCTGATGACAGAAAAAACTCTTTGAACCTGAGATAGTGCTGGGTTATGGTTTTGTGCAGTCCTCTTGCTGTAACTGTGAAGCAGGCAGAGTTTTTACTGCAGTATCTGCTAAGAACCAGAGGCATTCACAGTCCCACTAGGATCTGGCTGAAGACCCAACTCCTTTCTATGACACAGAGCAATCCTTCTGGGTCAGATTCTTTAGCATGTAGCTGCCAGTGCAAGGGCAACAAATGCACTGTGTTTTTGAGGCAAAGAAAATCTAGTCACATCAGCAACATCAGCAGATGTTCCTGCACCAAGTGGAAACTGGCACACATAGGAAACATATCTTCCAGGTAGAAAAAAATTGATTTATGAAGTGGGAAGTTTTCAAAGGGGCTCCCACAGTCCAAAGGGACACCTACTAGCAGGCCCAGCAATGACTCCCAGTATCTTTTTCTTCCCTTTGGACTCACACCAGGGCTGTGTCTGCAGGCACAGTCCCTGAAAGCATTACAGAGCCACAACAGCACAGCTCCAATGTTGGCTGAAAGAGATTTTATGCCATCATAGTTATACCAGGCTCTAAACCCAACAGGTTAATCTGGCAGCAGCCTTTTCCTGGCAGCACAGCTGTGTCCACACCAGGAACTTTGCTGGCTGAGCTCCACCAGGCAGGTGGGATTTATTTTATTTTTAGATCCAGGCTAACATCAGCATACGAGCAGAAGTTTCTAATGTAGGCCTGTAAGAAACATCTCTGATCTAAAAAGCCCCATTACCTCTGATGTTGAATGAGCCATCTTGTCCCTCGACTCCAACTACAAAAATCTTAATTTGTATCCTCCAAAAAAGGAGGTGGAAAAACTGATGATGCTGATAAATCACAGGAATATCAGAAATGCTTATGAGTTTTCCTGTTCCAGAAGCATTTGATTTCTGCACTAACAAGGCAATTGGTGAATCTGCTTGTTACTGCTGGTATGTGAGAGACATCATGATACATACTGAAGCAGAATCAACTTCAGCTTTGGAAAACAGAAGTAGGACCACTGCTATGTAAAGTTGTTTTGTTTTCTTTTAAAGAAGGGTTTAATTACTGGACTTACAGATATTCTACTTTCAATTCTAGTACAGGAACAGGAAAGTTACACAAAATTAATATGCATTTAGAACGACATAGAGCATTTATGCCAGATTAACTGCTTACTTGTTGATATTGGGTATCTTTTTGCTATAGGACCTCCTCAGCCTTGCTGAACCAAAAAAACCCTTCCTGTATGAAGCTCCATGGAACAATAATGTAAGCTGGAGGTCTTACTCTGTATGAACTGTTGTCACCAAGTGCATCCCCCACCATCCTTAAGGACCTTTTAGCCTTTTACAAGTACTTTTTCTAATTCACTTGATTTAAAAACAAAGCATCTTTATTGAGAGAAATTCTGTCCCTCCTATGACAGGATACATTGAGTCAATATCAATATCAGTCAATATCCTCAGTCTTGTGTTAAATATAAAAATCCCAACACAATATTAACAATATGCCAGTGCAATATTAACACTGGGCATTTTATAAATATGGAGAATGGAAGATCTTGAAACAAAATGAGACTTTGTACTCAGGTGGTATAATACATATCTTTGATTACTAGATATGTGCATTGACCTACTTGTATTTTAAATGAAATATAATGAAATGTACATGATATGTAGAGCATAAAGTCACAGGCCCATAAAGAGTCTCTGTTGCATTCCCTGACTTAAAAAAAAACCAACTCAACATTTGAGATCTTGATTCCTTCATAAAAGCTGCAATAAGGTACATTAATAACTCCATGTTATGTAAAGTTAAATCTGCTGCCAAACCATGAAGGTTGCCAAGTTAACACTGACTTGCAGATAACCATTATCACGATGGAGAGCTTTTCCTGAATAAGAACATATTCACTGAAAACACAGTTTTCACAAATCAAAGCAGCCCTTAACTCATGTAAAATCTGGCAAACACATCTGAACATTTTTTTTTCAGTGATGAAAGTCCTTTGGCTTTATTAATCAAGTAGACGAAGAGCATTCAAGGGCATGACACCACAGCGTAAAGGTTAAATCATAAATTGGGATATCAATTTTGCAGTTTCTGTTCCAAGTTCTCTTAAGAGGAGTTTTTTGTCTTTTAGTTCTCCCTCACTGGGCTGCTAGTAAAAAGAGAGGGGGAAAGGAAGAATGATGAAAATTACCATCTGCTCCTATTTATCCAGGCACATCAGTGTCTTTTTACTTTCATTAAAAGTAGCCAGAAATACTTTGCCAAAGATGGTTATTTTACTGTGCCATTATTAAAACGTTTGAGTTTGATTCTACCTGAAACAATCTGCAAAGCCTTATCCTGGCTGCCAAAACCAAGACACCATTTATTCACCTGGTTTTTTAGATCAGTACCTTTAGTAATGCATTTTCCAGGACTCTTTCTTTAGAAAAACCTGTCTTGAAGAACCCTGCCAAATCCAGAAAAATAGAAAAGGATCAAATACAGGCAGGATGTAAAAACCTCACTGCTGTGCAGGGGCAGGAAGCAGAAACTATATTAACAATCAATAACTGAGAAATATCACAGAGCCTGGCTTTTACCAAAAAGAACAGGTTGCAGATGCTGTAGCCAACATATTCACTGCACAGAAATGCAGATTTTTATCACTTAAAAGCTTCACTTCCATGTGTAGTACCAAAAAACCACAGTCAGCATCTCAACTACCTGGACCAGGTGATTGAATGGACCTCGACCAGCCGCTTTTGCTACGATCAGCATCCCTCAGTGCTCCTTCCTTAACTTAGCATTAATCCCACCTGATCCAGATTAGAGGGAGCTGAAACCCAGACTGGATACCACTCCCACTTAAAACATAAATCAAAGCAAATTATATTGATATATTTCAGAGGCTTATAGAACACTCCAAGTTCATTTAACAAAATGTTCATTAAGAAATCACAGCAAGTTAACACAGGAGGGACCTAGCTGGAAACCTGTTTTTTCCAGAGTTAGAGATACGTTATTCATTTCACTATTTTCTTTTCTTTCACAAGTTTCCTGTTTCAGACCTCTTAAGAAAAAACTGTATTTAAGATGTCAAAAATCTTCTTAAGAACCAGCAATACTCTCTCTAGGGGTTGTTTCAGGCAATTATAGTTTTACAGTTTCCTCTTCACATTGGATAAGGATCTTGGATAGCATCAGATATTTGGAATGTGGACATGATCTTGGCCCCTGGATATGAAGTTGTCATAGCTACTCTGGATGGTTTCTAAACATGACCAAATCCTCCACAGGATCCTTCCCAAGTTTAATGGTCTGCAAAGAGCTTCCCTTTAAAAAACAACAGTTTGCAAGGCTCTGTGTGCATAATACGGTTTTTCAGGTAGAGGTTGGCATTTTCTTTTGAAAATAAACAGTTTTTAAAGTTATAAAATAGGGAAAGGGTGAAAAAGAGACCAACTAAGAGAAAGCTCATCATCTAAGAATACAGGAAAGTGGCCCAATTTTTTCACACAAACTATATAATAAATTCTAGTTTGATCACAGCAGTGTAGAACTAGAATAAATTCATCAGCACTGGAGAAGTTGAGCTTGAATTATACCAGAACAGTTGAGAGTAAATCCAAGCCTTTAGCTTTCATATTTTGTTCAGGTCTCCTATAATTTAAGGAGAACCATAAATCAGCAGCTTATCACCTCTGGAAATATATATAAAACAGAAATTTTCTTCTGGGCCTAAAAGCATAAGAATAGTTTAATTACCTTTAGATTCAAAGCAATAATCTTGAAGTACAGTCATACTTCAGAATATGGTTTTATAATCCTTTTAACATGGGAGAAAGAACTTATTCCAAACTGTATTTTACCCTGGATACTCAGATTAGTCTCTGTTCTTTTCCACTGTCAATGCAAGAGGCAAGAGTAGAATAAGTAATGAACAGGGATTGTTGATTCCAAAGGTAACTACTGGGTATGTTCATAGCAGAGAAAACAAAAAAGGAAATTTAGTAAATGGAAAGTGGTTTAGAACAAGCTCTTCAGTGAGAACTACTGCCACAAAATACCACCATTGAAATTATTTTTTAAAAAAATTTAAATAAAGGAAAAAAGCAAGAAAACCATCTCATCTTAATAGATTTAGGTTTGCTTTGAGTACAAGGTTACACCAGATGACCTCCAAAGTCCCTTGCAATCTAAATCATTGCATGATTCTAAACAAACTGGACTTCTCTTGTAAACATTTGTTCAAGAGACTAGAAGAGATTTTAAAAAAATCAAGATTGATTGGATAGGTACTTACTATTACAGCAAAAATTACAAATAGTCACTTACAAGTAGCAAAAAATATTACTTCCTCAGAAATACCAAAAATAACAATCCTATCATTTGAGAATTCATGTAAAGTCTGGTCAGAGAAAAATACAACGTATAACACATTTATCATTTTCCCTAAGCTTTCCCACTGATGGAACACAACCTTTTGGTCATGTATATCACTGCTTCTCTCTCAACCAAGCCCTCTTGCAGGATTGCAAAAGGCCCAAGGAAATGATGTTGAACACAAAATTTTATGAATGTCCTAATGGAAAATGTTTTGCTGTATAACTTCTAGGAAATTTAGCCTTACTACAGGATTGCTCATGAACTGGGCACTTAATTTTTATTGTCTTGTTGGTTAAGTTAATTACATTATGACTGCTAGCAACTTTTCATCAAAGCAGGAGGCTGTGTTACCATATCTTTCACATTCTTCTTCTCTAGAGTGCACTGGCAACTATCATAGATGTAGACAGAAGACCATTGTTAAATGGTGGTATTTGTGCTGGTAAGTTTACTCCAAAATAAATTTGCCATAAACCAACAATAAAATGGAATATAAGACTGATATTAAAATGTTGCAGTGGACCTCTTGTTAGGGGTAAAAATGAGCCAAGATACAGACATTCAACGTGAAAAGGGTCAGAGTTTTTCTTCTTTACAGCTCTGCCATCCTGACTCTGACTACAGACTCTGACTCTGACATGTCTATTGTATTGAGTCTCCTATTGCACGTGTGTTACTTGACAGTGCTTTGAGGTTCCAGCTGTGGACACAAACATGGTCAGATGAGCAACTGAACAAAAGTAACAATGAAATAGCACAGAGGCTCTGCTGATGCCAGTGTGAGTGTACAGACCCAGCTTCCCTACCTGAAAATCACAATGAAGTCTCTACTTCCATCCTACTCACTCTAACCACAGAGAGAATCCCTCATTTTTTCAAGGAAGATACTAGAATCAAAATGGCCCATATTGCACTAATTTGAAGAATAACTACAAGAATTCTTCCTAGGGCAGTCAGAATACACCCAACCAGCTCTGTTGGTTTATATGTCGGCACTTTCATGCTTGCATTTGTGTGCAGAGCTGTAACCCTAGGAGCTATTCTGGTATTCACCATGTCCATCAATGTGTTTTCCCAATGTTTTGATGTGAAGCTGTTTTTAGAACTGCTTGCAAGTCTCTGAATCAGCAGCACAAGAGAATGAACTGCTTCCAGTGATTAAAGGCACATACCACTAAACACTTTCAGGACATAATTACAGAGCATTTTCACTTCTCTGCTGCTATTGGCTTAAAGGAGTTGAGTTTCTGCTGATAGTTTCTAACATCTGGGGCCACTTTTGACCCAAACACATGGGTCTGATCTATGTGGTACCACTATGGTCCTCAGAGATACCTGGTTAAGATGTTCTTCAAGATCAGGCCCAAAGCATGAAGGAAGGGTTACTCAACTGCTATTTAATGTACAAATACCATTGTAGAACTATTTTCTATTTTCTCTCTTTTTATCATGACTTTGTTGGGATTATTTCTATTTCTTTCCCCCTCTGAAAATACCACAGTTTAAAGCATCCCCCCCAAAGATATATACTTCCTTTCAATGGATTTATTGCTTGCCTTTTTTTTGCTTTTAGTCCCCTTGCAGTACACCTGTAAACATTTAAATATTTTTAGGCTGAGTGCATCTTACAAGGAGTCACAGGTATTTCCTGAGATAAGGAAGGTGCAGAGACAACAAAACCTCCCTTACCATCACAATGTATATGCACCCTCACTCTTCTATTTTTTTTCTTTGTTAATCATCATCTGCTTCAAAATGTGTATTTAAAAGATTGGTCTGTCCTTCTTCAGACGAGGGCATCTTAGCACCAGTAAGCGTAAGCCTGGGCCACTGCACAAAATGCTATAAAGACACCAGCTATAGAGACAGTCCCTCCTCTGAAAAGCTTCCTATAAAACATCACAGTTGAACACAACACACCCAGAAAAAGAAAGAAAATGAGACTTGTAGAGGTATTGGGCAAAAAATCAGGTAAATTTTCACTTGGACAATACCCCCTGTTAGGAGATCTGGTAAGACCTGTATGACTACATGAATGCTGCTCAGTTGTACTTAGCAGCCAAGCTAATGCTGGGGGAAAACAAACAATAATCCATGAAGGCTGTATTCCTGAGTGAGAAGACATGGTGCAGGATATCACAGTAGCTTAGAATTCAGTTTTGAACCCTGGAGACCCCAGAGAAGGCAGCCTCCCTGACCTTCACAAAGTGTAGTATTTAAGGGCTTTTTCTGCAACCGTTCTCTCACTTAATCCTTTTTAAAGTCTCTGTCAAGGAGGGAAGAAGTTCCAAAGGCAAGAACTTAACCATTCTCCAAGGTCCCACAAGTGTGGACTTGGCACATCTGGAGAAGACTGTTTCCTCCTCCTGTGTCCCTCTTCCTACCCCTGCCTTGCCACATAGTCCCTCCATACTCTTGGAAAATTCAGATTTCAGCTTAGCTGTAACCAAACTCTACACTCCAGTAAGGCTCAGCTGAAAGACCTGATGAGGAAATGCTGCTGCTGAGAAACATCTGGGCTTTGTTTTATGCAACCAAAGAGTTAAAATTATTGTCAGAAATACCATAATGTATAAAAGCTGCAAACACAAACTGTAGTGTCAGACTTCCAAGTTGTACAAATATATTTGTCTCTCTTATTTGTAAATGTTATTTGAACAGAAATGGCACATTGTAACAGCCTAACAAGAAGCAGTCTTACTGATGACGTTTGAGATTTCTTTGCTCCACTGTATGGAAATATTTAAGACTTTAAAGATTTATATGACAAAATAGCATTTTAAATGGCTCAGTCCTGTTCCCAGTAAAGTCAAAGAGGGGGTTAACATCAGCATAAGGGCCAAGATCATTTTAACATGATTTTTTTATCACTGCCATGGCCAGACATGAAACGCACACAGTATGTTGGGCACAGAGAAACTCTGTGCATTTCCAAGTTTAGAATTGGAAGGCTTCTGTTGCATTTTCAAATATTTTCTCACAATATCCAACAGACCATCCCACTTGGTCTGAGACAAAGATCCTCATCTTATGCACCCCACCAGCCTCCAGAATGAAAATGTTTTTCTTTGTTGGCTTTTATGTTTCATGCTCAGATTTTTAAAATAATTATTTGGATGATCCATTTTGCATTTCTGTTGATCTTCAGATGTGAACAGCAAAATCGTATCTAGCTTCTTGATAAAAGTTTAAAGGAAACATGGAAATTACATTTTCTAATATTTAGTTTATTCTTTCTTCTTCTCTTTCTCATTATTTCTCTTCCTTTTTAGTAATTTATTTAGAATAATGAGCTCTGCTGGAGACCTTATACTGTGCATATGAGGGCTGGGACACCCTTCACAAGTCCAGGTTGCTCCAAGTCCTGGCTTTGACCACTTCCATGATGGGGCTGGGGTAGCCATAGCTCCTCTGGCCACCCTGTGCCAGGGCCCCCGCACAGTTTCCCCTCTGGTGCCATGCTTTGGTGTTCTGCTTGAAGAGCCCTAAGTGACCCTTTAAGCTTAAACACAGCCAGACAAGTTTCAACCCAGAAGTCTAAGAGGGACGACACGGTAATGTCAAGTAAACGTGATCCAGTGACTTAATTAGAGTCAAGTTAGCAGAGACAGAGCGAAGCTGTACATCTCCTGAGTGTCCCGGGGGACTGCTGCAGGAGGGAGGAGGCCCAAAGAGCTGGGAAAGGGTACTACATGGATGGGAAAAAAAACAACCCTTACAAATCCAAACCAGAACAAACCAACACGCATTTTATAGGGGAAAAATAAGTTAGAATCCAGTTGTATATTTTAAAAGGGAAAGGTTAGAAAAATATTCAGGGAGAGCGCCCGAAGAGTTAATTTCCAGCAGCGCTGGAGGCAGCAAAGCCTGGGAAGGCTCCTGGCGCCCTCTGGTGTGAGACGGCAGCAGGAGTGGAAATTTCCTCTGGAAAACAGCTTTGTCCTAAAGTTCGGGCAAGATAAAATGACTCGTAAGCGTCCCGAAGGGAAGAGGGGTAATTTGACTCCCCAAGTGAAGCCTGGCTTGGGGTGCAGCTTAGTTTTGGGGTGACGGGGAGGAAAGGAGGAAGGCTGCTTTGTATTTTTATTCTTATTAATTTTGCTTGTTTTTCTTTTTCTTTTTTTTTCTGGAGTCTCAGGTTGGGCCGGCTGCAATATGAAGGAAGGAGCCCTGAAAGCCCCTAAATTAAAACATCGCAGGATCCTCGAAATAAAGGTTGCAGCATGACAAACATTTTTAAATAACAAAACCTCGCAAATTATGCATGCCTGTTACCCTCCCGTCTGGAGTTTCCAAGGGAGGGATAGCCTAAACAAGCACGGAGGAGAAATGTCTTCTTCCAACGTAAGTTAAATACTGAAAGGGAAAAGCCTTCGAAAACAAGAGAAAAACCAAGCAAACAAACAACAAAACAGAAAAGGCATTCTTGACTTAAAGCACCTCTCCGTTAAAACTGAAGGATGCTCCCTAACCCAAATTAACACCCTTAATTTAATTGCTAAGAGAGTGAGGAGTGCTCTCTGCTAGACGGCTACGAATTGACATTTTATATATATATATATAAAATTTATTTTTTTTTTACATTTTTACAATCATTAACAGAGATAATAGATACTTGTGAAGAACAAAAGCTCACCTCTAAATGCAAAACGGCCGACGGAGCAAACCGGCAGAGCAAACATCAGGGCTCTTCCTTTAGGTACCTGCTGAGGAAACATACTCTGGTTTTAACCCCTAAAATGAAAAGGGGGTGGTGCGCCGTGTTTATGTTGATTGGAGTCAAATACACAGCTCACCTTTACCAGCTGTTTTTCCGTCATTCCTAGTATCTTCCAGCCCCTCCCAGGAGCCGTGATTTTGGCAGGGCCCGCTTTAGGCTGGGGGGAGGTCCCGCAGTCCGGGTGGGAGATGGTCCCCGCGGCGGGGATCGGAGCGGGGCTCTCAGCTGGCCTTGGGCTGCAGCTCTTCCTCTCGGCACCCCTTCCATGTGGGCAGGAGGCGCTGGGCTTCTCCCTCAGCTAAGGACAAATTTACCTTAAAAACAAAACATAAGTTCGGTTTATTATTTTTTTCTTAATGACTTTTTTTGTGAAAATATTTTTGTTCGTTTGTTTTTGTGTGTTTCTTTGGTGTTTTTTTTTTTTCTTTTAAAAAAGAGGATTTCTATGCAAATGCTTTCACCCCCTGATCTGACAACGCTTGACAAAGTTCGGGGAAATTAGCGGCAAGTCCCTGACGGCCGCTCTGCTTTTTGCATAACAACCAAAACACACTTCCTTGGGATAAAAAATGCAAAACTAAACACAATTTATTTAATAAAAGCCAGCAGATTTCTGTTGACAAGATGCAGGCGAGGCTCCGCACCTATCTTGGTTAGTAGGCGTACCCGCGTGGTGCTCTTCCACCCCAAGCTCCCCATCGAAGTACTGTGAAAGAGAAAAAACACTAGGTTTTGGGTGGGGTTTTTTTTTTTGTTTGTTTTTTGTTTGGTTTCTTGTTTGGTTGTTTGGGTTTTGGGTTTTTTTTAATTAATGGACCCATTTTACAGGCAGCAATAAGTCAAAGCAAACTGTAGCCGAATTCTTGTAGGAAGGGTCATGCGCGGGCGGATTTGTCCTATTAATAGGACACAGGAAGAGCCGGGAGAGCAAACGCCTGCCCTGAACACAGCGTGGGATGTTATTTGAGGTAATAGATTGAGAGCAGACACGAAATCAGTACTTTGTGGACGTTCAAACGCATCGTTATTTCGCGTTAAATAACATTTTAGAAGAACTCTCCCCCGGTTTTTCTGCTGGAAGGATGCGGGATTATGTGGAAGCATTTAAAATGGAGAGGGAAAAAAAACTATCCAGACGACAGCTCCCTGTGGGAAGCTAATCAACATTATAGCTAGTAAACGTTCTACTATTACGGGCTGCTTTGCCACAATTGGTTTTAAATCATAAACATAAATGCAGTAAATAATTCTGAGACCGCATCGGAGTCTACCTGGAAACGACGGGAAAGTACCTTTCAGGGAAGCCTGTTGATGGTGAAGGACTGATAGTTGGCGAAAAAAAACCAAACAAAAAAAACCCCAAAAGATAAAAAACCCAAACCCTACAATACGTTTCTAAAACTCCCGCTCGCTTAATTGTTACTTTTGTACTTAAAATATTGGCTGACACCGCATTAAAGATCTCAGTAACACGGTTACAGACGCACGGAACATTTAAAACATTACCCTACCAGTTTAAGAACTAAGCATTTTAGGTAAAAAAAACCTGTGATACCTATTCATTTTCCCTAATTAGGAATTAATAAGGGGGTTTTTTTAAATCCTTTTTACAACAGAGACTTCACAAAACAAGATTTCAGTATTTTTGCTTGTATTGACCTTTCTCTTCATAAGCAGTAAAAAAATGTAGAGTTCAGGAGGTACTGGATTTTTGGCTGGTTGTATTTTATTTTATTATTTTATTTTATGTTGATCTTTTATTGTTGTTTGTTTGGAGTGTTTTTCTGTATCCACTTTGTATCCATGTTTATTACATTAGTCCATTACTAAGAATTTCCAGACGGAAAAAGAAAAAAACCCAAACCCAAAACTATGGAGGCGGTGAGTAGGGCCTTACTGTACTTTTTAAATTAACGGAAATACAAAATTCTGGTTGATTTAGCATGGAAAGGGACGAGGCCCTATAAGAATCACTACATGAACCAGGTGTATTTTCCTTTCTCTCCTCAGCCTTGAGAGAAGAGGGGGACAACGCCGCACACCCGCCCCGGCGGCTGCACCATCCCGGGGCAGGGCTGCTCCGGCCCAAGTGGCTCGGAGCCGCTCCCAAAATTCTTCGGGATTCCCCCCAGTTTCCAGGAGCCCTTCCCTTGCAGAGGGAGGGCAGGAGTGCCAGCACCGGCGCGGCAGCGGGAGCCAGAGCCAAGCCTGGGGCTTTGCAAATATTCCCCTCCAAAGCGCAGCAAAAAGGGATTACACTGAATTATCAAGTAGCCCGCAATATCCTGCTTCCATTTGCGCTTCAAATAAATGCTTTTCTAATAATCCATTAACTGTTTTAACGACCAGTGTTACTTATTCACCAATGCTCCGTGAAAGTTATTATTTGAAAATTCTTTGCGATTTCTAGCTGCTCTCCACATAACATGCACTACTTGAAGAAGAAAGAAAGCAAGAAGGCTCTCAAACAGGAAAACGCAGAGGTAGCCGCTCATTTTACAAGACGGACACACCATTGGGGCTCCTAGTTTCATTTTTAATACAAAGAAAATTATTTTCCTCCTTGCTAAGCACTCACTATTGCCGTGGATCTCCCTGGCAGGTGCGGGGTGCTGAAGCCTTAGGAGAAAACGGGCCACCTTTCGAGAAAGGCCTATCTACGGACTTAAACAGCCTCTCTTAAAGAGCCCACATTAACAAGCAATAAACCCTACGACTTCGTTTCAATTCCAAATTCATTACTCGCTCAAAGAATGCCATAAACAATGTGAGCACTACGGAAACAGTATGCGAAAGTTACAGCCAAAAAGCGAATTAAAAAAAAAAAAAAGGCTTCTCATAAACCGAAAAATGCTTTTAGGAGCTGTGACAGCCGCACTCTGAGCAGGAGCTGCAGAGTCGTGCGCTGCCCCAAGGCAGCACGGCCAGCGCGCTCCGGCCGCCGCCCCACGGACACCGCAGCGTTCCGCGGGCTGTAAACGCCGCTGCCCCGGCACCACCCGCGGGGGTGCTCAGCACAAGGGCGGCCGGCTGACAACCAAACCGGCCGCGGGGAGAGCCGACGGTGCCCCCGACTCCCAGCAGTTATTTTTATCCGCGTCCGGCCTTTCCAACTGTCAGATATTCGCGGCGAGGCGGGGCGATAGAGCAGCCCCCTGAGAACTGAGCCGGGCGCGCAGGGACGCGCAGAGCCCGGCACCGGGAGCGAGGAGCCCGCGGCATCAGCAGGGACCCGGCAGGGCTGTGGCATCGGGCCCGCACTGCCCTCCCTGACCGCTAAACTAGAGAAAGAGTTAATTACCGAAACCCAACATATTGAGGAGATCTCAGTAAAACAAAGAAAGAAAATAAAAAGCAACAAAAATCCACACCCAAATACCAGTTTAGAACAGGTGGGCAGAAGCACAGCACTACTGGAGACCGAGCTGCTGCTCGGATTACCCTCCGCGATGCTCCAACCACGGAGGGAAGGAACCTTCTTTTTTGTTATTGTTGGTTTGGTTCTTTTTTAGTTTGTTTTTTGTTTATTTGATTGTTTCTCCCCCTGCAACGTCTTTTTTTTTTTCTGTACGAAGCAGCAACCCCGTCCCTGTGCACTAGGCCTTGCAGAATCTCCCAAAACAGTTTCATAAAGGGTAAACCCGGGATTGAGATACTGATTGGCATTTAGGTTTTATACCTATAAAATTATAAAGTACCTATTATATATTTATATGCACATATATAAATACATAGCTAACCTCTCCCCAGCCTTTTTCAATATATCGGGAAAAAATCAGACTCGAGGTAATGCAAAGTCAGTAACATGAGCAGCTTTTCTCCGGCTCTGTCTGACAGGCTTTGTCTCTATGTTTGCGTCAGACAGTGCTCAGTCTAAGCCAACTGGATTAAGCAGGACGATCCCCGGGTGATCCTGAGCAGCGTGACAAACCGCAGTGCTAAAACATGACCGTGCCACTCTCTGCAGACACCTCGGCATTTGTGTTTTACGGTGGCTACATCCCCGGTTATCCCTCTGCTCCTGACGGCCGGCCGCGGCGCTGGCCGCGGGAATTAAAACCCACCGCCGCACCCGGGGAAAGTTTTAAATCCCAGGATTCACTTTCCTCTTCATGAACAGTAAAAAAAAATTAGGCGTAGCGATCGCATGTTAAAATCGTGCTACGGGGGACAACTCTTTAAGTTATTTTAAAAGAATAATATTTTTAAATAAAAAATGTAGTGTTCAGGAGTAGCGATAAACTCATGTAAAAATCGTGACACGGGTGCAATGCAAGTATTTTTAAACAATCGGCATGAGTTTCTTAAAAGGGCTAGTACCGTTTCAACAGCCTTGTCTTTGGAATACACTTCGGGGTCCCGGAATGTTACGTGCTCGGTCACTCGGGAGGGAAAGGACAGACCGGGACGCTGCGGATGTCAGCATTTTGGGGAATTTTTTCTTAGATCCAAGGACAGGAGCCCCGGGGGGAGCAGGCGGTCCCTGCACACAGCACCACGCAGACAGCCTCGCCATTTTACAGAGCCACCGCTCCTGCGCATTAAACGGGACAGCGGAGGACGGGGTGGGATCACATCCAGCAGTGGCACAAGCGTTAATCCGGGGCTGCGGAGGAGCCAAGCCAGACGGCGATGCAAGCAGGGCCCTGCGCCCACTGCGCCCATTCAGCGCTGCTTCCAGAGAGCCCAAGAGTTCAGAAAAACTGGTGATAACAAGGGTGGAGAGCCGCGACCTCTTCCAGTTTGTTTTCAGGCACGGCCCTCCAAGCGAACACGCCTGTGTCCCTCGGCGAAGGGACGACCATAATGAAGATGTCTGTGAGCTCCTGCCCCTCACGGCGGAGAGGGCTCTGCACTTCGAGAGCCGGAGTCCCGCTCCCCGGCACCCGTCCCTCGGCCTCCCGGCCGTGCCCGCAGGGCAGGGCGGGCTTAGGGCGGCGGGGGCGGTGGCTGAGGACGGGTGCTTGCGGGGGGAGCCCAGAGAAAATGGAGGCAGACGGGCTCGCAGCGCTGAGTGGCTGCACGGCGGCAGCGGGGCGGTCCGAGCTTCGTGCTGAGGCGGGAGTGACTGAGCTTGCCCTCGCCCGTCTGGAGTTAACCGGGACACGGCAGCGGCGCGCCGCCCGATTCTTCTCGGGCTGCGGAAACAGCCCAGCCG
>VXBS01001504.1:20716-32833 GCA_013400255.1 Sitta europaea
GTTTGGGGACACTCAGGGGGTCCCCGTCCCGTTTGGGGACACTCGCGGGGGTCCCTGTCCTGTCTGGGGACACTCCGGGGGGTGTCTGCCCTGTTTGGGGACGCTCAGGGGGTCCCTGTCCAGTTTGAGGACACTCAGGGTGTCCCTGTCCTATCTGGGGACACTCAGGGGGGTTTACTGTCTTTTTTGAGGACACTCAAGGGGGTCCCCGTCCAATTTGGGGACACTCAGGGGCTTCCCGTCTTGTTTGGGGACACTCAGGGGGTCCCCGTCCCGTTGGGGAAACTCCGGGGGGGCCTGTCCTGTTTGGGGACACTCAGGGGGTCCCCGTGCAGTTTGGGGACACTCAGGGGATCCCCGTCCCGTTTGGGGACACTCCGGGAGTCCCTGTCCCTTTTAGGGACACTCGGGGGGTGCCAGCGGCCTCTTCCCGGTGGGAATGGGGGCTCTGGGTACGGGACGGACGCTCGGACACTGTCCCTGTCCCTGGGGACACCGCTGGGGACACCACGGGGACAGTGCCACCGTGTGCCACCACCGTGCCCGGGTGGCTCCTGTGTGCCCGCCACGGCCGGGGCACAGGGAAGGGCTCCATGGAACCCCAACTTCAGCTTCTGGGGGGATTTGGGGTGTCCCCCGACCCCACAAAGGGACAAACGGCTCCTCCTGTCCCAGCACAGCCGGATCGCAGCCCCACAGCTGCGCCGAGCCCCGCAGGAGTCCCGCGGGGTCACCCCGAGTCTGTGGGGTCACCCCGAGTCTGTAGGGTCACCCTGAGTATGTGGGAACACCCTGAGTTTGTGGGGACATCCAGATCTGTGGGGACACCCCGAGTTTTTGGGGTCACCCTGAGTGTTTGGGGTCACCCCGAGTTTGTGGGGTCACCCCGAGTCTGTGGGAACACCCTGAGTTTGTGGGGACATCCCGATCTGCGGGGACACCCCGAGTTTTTGGGATCACCCTGAGTTTGTGGGGTCACCTCGAGTTTGTGGTGATCACTCAGAGTTTGTGGGGTCACCCTGACCTGGGGGATCACCCCGAGCTGTGGGATCACCCCGAGTCTGTGGGATCACCCTGAGTTTGTGGGGTCACCTCGAGTTTGTGGTGATCACTCCGAGTTTGTGAGATCAACCCGAGATTGTGGGGTCGCCCCGATCTGCGGGACCACCATGAGTTTTTGGGATCACCACGAGTTTTTGGGGTCACCCCGCGTTTTTGGGGTCACCCCGCCCGGCCGTGCCGCAGCCCCGCTGTCGCTCCTGCCTCCTCCACCCCGATCCCGTCCCAAACTTTGTTTCCTTTCCCCGTTTCCGTGAGCCCCCGCAGAGGCGGAAATGGTGGAAAATCCTCAAAATCGCTGCTGCGGCCGCAGGGACCTGCCCTGGAAGGGACCCCCAGGGTCGGGGGGCTCCGTCCTGTGCCCCCTGGGTGACACCGCGGGGGCTTGAGATCCAGGGAGGGCACGGGCACCTCGGGGACAAAGCTGGCAGCCCCTCAGGAGGAGGATTTTCCCTGCGGGAAAACCTCCTGGGAAAGCCCCATTTCGGTGGAAAAACCCGATTTCGGTGGAAAACCCGCTGGACCACCCGCAGGACGCCCCCCGGGTGTCACCCCAGGACCACCAGCACCCGCAGCTGCGGGGTGGCCGGGGCCGGACCCCCGCTTCCAGGGAAAGCCCCCCCACCTGCCCTTGGTGTCCCGAGGGGGATTTTTATTTTTTTGGGAAGAGGGGAGGCTGAGGGGGCGCTCGGGTGGGTTGGGCTGGCGGCGAGGCCGCTCCCGATGAGCTCAGCCCCATCCCGAGCCTCTGGATTTATGGGATGAGAGCGGCCGGCGCGGGCTGGGGGGCTCGGGGAGGGAGCCGGGAGCTGCCGTGTTATCCCGGGAAAATAAAAGGTTTGGAGCCGGTCCAGGCCGGGTCACAATCCCTGGGAAGAGCCGGGATCCCTTTCCCGTCGCGCTTCCATCGGGAAAATAATCGGGGATTTTTCCTGAACGAGCCCAGAAAAAACCCGCTCGTTTTTCCTAAACGAGCCCCCAAAACCCGCTCGTTTTTCCTAAATGAGCCCCCAAAAAACCCGCTCGTTTTTCCTAAACGAGCCCCCAAAAACCCGCTCGTTTTTCCTAAATGAGCCCCCAAAAACCCGCTCGTTTTTCCTAAACGAGACCCCAAAAAACCCGGTGGTTTTTCCTGAACGAGCCCAGAAAAAACCCGCTCGCTTTTCCTATACGAGCCCAAAAATTTAGGGGAAATTTTTCCTTTCCCCCCCTCAATAAAAGGGGTTTTAGTTGGGTATAAAAATGTGCAGGGGCAGCGGTTTCTGCACCCCGAACCGGGCCGGCTGCCCCCACACCCGTGAGCTGGGATTTGGGGTCCCCTTTTCCGACCCTACAAATCCCGGAGTGTTTTCTGGGGGAGACAAGGCTGGGGGGACACCGGGGGGACACCAGGGGGACACTGGGGGGACACTGGGGGGACAGTGGGCTCACGGGGCTGGATTTTGTGCCTTGTTTTCCAGGCGGGGGGCGAGGCCATGGCGATGCTCCTGGAGCCCGGCATGCAGAGCCTGCGCCTGGGTGAGGATGGCACCGGGGGGCGCCGGGTCGGGGGTTCCCCGAGCCCCCCCCGGGGGATCAGTCGGGCTGGGGGTCCCTCGCTGTCCCCTCTCTGCATCCCCTCCAGTGGGGTAACCGAGCCAGCTGTGGGAGGAAACGTGATCCCGCTATCCCAGACTTGATCCCGCTATCCTAAACCTGATCCTGTTATCCTAAACCTGATCCCGCTATCCCAGACTTGATCCCGCTATCCTAAACCTGATCCTGCTATCCTAAACCTGATCTTGCTATCCTAAACCTGAACCTGTTATCCCAAACCCGATCCCGATATCCCAGACCCGATCCCACTATCCTAAACCCGATCCCGCTATCCCAAACCTGATCCTGCTATCCCAAACCCCATCCCGATATCCCAGATTTGATCCTGCTATCCCAGACCCAATCCCGCTATCCTAAACCTAATCCCGCTATCCTAAACCTGATTCTGTTATCCCAAACTTGATCCCGATATCCCAGATTTGATCCTGCTATCCCAGACCCGATCCTGCTATCCCAGACCTGATCCTGCTATCCCAGACCTGATCCCGCTATCCCAAACCTGATCCTTCCATCTTAAACCTCATCCTTGCATCCCAAACCTGATCCCACCATCCCAAACCACCTGAGCCCTCCATCCCAAACCCAATCCTACCACCCCAAACCTCATCCTTCTATCCCTGAAACTGATCCTGCCATCCCAATCCTGATCCTGCCATCCCAAATCTGAGCCTGCTATCCCAAATCCGAGCCTGCCATCCCAATCCTGATCCTGCCATCCCAAACCTGAGCCTGCCATCCCAATCCTGATCCTGCCATCCCAAATCTGAGCCTGCCATCCCAATCCTGATCCTGCCATCCCAATCCTTAGCCTGCTATCCCAAACCTGATCCTGCCATCCCAATCCTGAGCCCTCCATCCCAATCCTGATCTTTCCATCCCAATCCTGAGCCCTCCATCCCAGTCCTGAGCCCTCCATCCCAGTCCTGAGCCCTCCATCCCAAACCCAATCCCTCCATCCCAGAAGCAGCCAGGAGTGCGGTGACAGCAGCAGGAATTCCCCCCCCAACCCCGATCCATATCCACGGGAATGAGATTTCATGTCCAGGGCTCTCCAGAGCCCCCCAGGGGGCCCCGGCTGCTCCGGCTCAGAGACCATTCCCGTTTGTCCGGGATCAAATATTTATGGGACAGGCAGGGATACAGGGAAAGGCACTCAGGGGCGGCTGTGGGGACAGCGGGCGCGTCACCGGCACAGCGCCGGGGAGGGGACACGGCGGGGGCTGCCCCCGGTTCTGCCACGTGGCTCTTCCCTGGACATGGAAAGTTGGGAGCAAACCAAGCCTGATCCTGATCCTGATCCTGATCCTGATCCTGGTCCCGATCCCGACACCGATCCCAATCCCAATCCTGATCCCAATCCAAATCCTGAGACCAATCCCAATCCTGATCCCAAACTTTATCCCGATCTCAATACCGATCCCAACCCTTATCCCAATCCCAATCCTTATCCTGATGCCAATCCTTATCCTGATTCCAATCCCAATCCAGATACTGATCCTAATACCAATCCCAACCCCAACCCTTATCCAATCCCAATCCTTATCCTGATCTCGATTCCAATCCCAATCCTTATCCTGATGCCAATCCTTATCCTGATTCCAATCCCAATCCAGATACTGATCCTAATCCCAATCTCAATCCTGATCTCAACCCTTATCCCAATCCTTATCCTAATGCCGATTCCAATCCCAACCCTTATCCCAATCCCAATCCTTACCCTGATCCCAATCCAGATACTGATCCTAATACCAGTCCTGATCCCAATCTCGATCCCAACCCTTATCCTGATCCTGATTCCAACCCTTATCCCAGTCCCAATCCCAATCCCGATCCTGATCCCACTGCTGCTGTTGGGGGATCCCAGAGCATTCCCAGAGCTCTCCCTGGAGCTCCTGAGCTTCCCCAGGGTGTCCCAGTGGCTGTGCCGGCACAAACTGGTGGCACTGGGAGCCGGGGCGGGTTTGTGGGACACTGGGAAAGGGGAGATGGGGATCTGCTCTTCCCGGGGGAGCCTCTGCTGATCCCAAATCTCTCAAACGTGGAGTCTCCTCTGATCCCAAATCTCTCTGACCATGGAGTTTCCTTGTTCCCAAATCTTTCCAACTGAGGAGTCTCCACTGACCCCAAATCTCCCAGACCACGGAGTCTCTGATCCCAAATCTCCCAGACCATGGAATCTCCTCTGATCCCAAATCCCTCCAACCACGGAGTCTCCTCTAATCCCAAATCTCTCCAGAGCCCGGCTGCAGGTGGGCGCTGCTCATCCCCTCTCCCATGGCCCCGATCCCGGCAGGATCCCGGCAGGATCCCGGCAGGATCAGCCACCCCAAAGCGCAGCTTTTGGGGCCGACCGTCCCTTCGCCTCCCCGCTGTCACCGCCCGGACCCCACACGCCATTCCCAACACTTTTCCCCATCCCAATCCCTCGGGAAAGCCGCTCCGTCAGCTCCTTCCAGCTGGAGCCGGCCCAGCGGCTCTGCGCGGGCGGTGATTAATTAACGCCGGCTGCTAATTGGAGCCAGGCGTGCGGGGCAGCGCCGGCTCGCCCCATCCCGGTTTTGGGATCGCCGGGTGTCCCCGCGGCTGGAATTCTGCTGCTGGTGGCTGCAGGAGGAGGAAGAGGAGGAGGGAAAATCCGCCCTGCCCGCGATCCCTGAGGTCCCCACCCTCTGAATTTTGGGATCACCCCGCAGGAATTTCGGGGTCTCCAGAAAATCGGGATGTTCTGGAGCGTGGGGAGGGGGGGGGTCTGAGCTGTGCCCACCCTCCATGGATTTGAACCATTTCTTTTCCCTCTTTCCAAGTTTTCCCAGTGAATCCAAACCTTCCCAGCTGCTGGTCAGGAGCAGCTTCCCCACCCCTGGAAGTGTCCAAGGCCATCTTGGAGCNCGGGTGTCCCCGCGGCTGGAATTCTGCTGCTGGTGGCTGCAGGAGGAGGAAGAGGAGGAGGGAAAATCCGCCCTGCCCGCGATCCCTGAGGTCCCCACCCTCTGAATTTTGGGATCACCCCGCAGGAATTTCGGGGTCTCCAGAAAATCGGGATGTTCTGGAGCGTGGGGAGGGGGGGGGTCTGAGCTGTGCCCACCCTCCATGGATTTGAACCATTTCTTTTCCCTCTTTCCAAGTTTTCCCAGTGAATCCAAACCTTCCCAGCTGCTGGTCAGGAGCAGCTTCCCCACCCCTGGAAGTGTCCAAGGCCATCTTGGAGCCACCTGGGATACTGGGAGGTGTCCCTGCCCATGGATGGGTGGGATTTAGGGACCTTCCCACCTCCAACCATCCCACAGCTCCATGATTTTAGGAATTCCACCTCTGGAGTGTCCACAGTGACTCCGTCCCCTCCACCACCACTTCCACCCTGGATCTGCCTCCAGCAGGGTGGTCTGTCCTTGGGGAAGGGTCTTGGGATGGGCCAGGACCCCTTCCCAATGGGATCCATCTCCATGGGGGTGGTCTCTCCTTGGGGAAGGGTCTCCATGGGGAAGGGTTTTTGGGATGGGCTTGGATCCCTTCCTAACTGGATCCATCTCCATTGGGGTGGTCTTTCCTTGGGGATGGGCTGGGATCCCTTCCCACCTGGATCCATCTTCATCAGGGTGGTCTCTCCTTGGGGAAGGGTCTTTGGGATGGGTTGGGATCCCTTCCCACCCCAATCCATCTCCAAAGGCGTGGTCTCTCTTTGGGGAATGGCTGGGATCCCTTCCTAACTGGATCCATCTCCATTGGGGTGGTCTCTCCTTGGGGAAGGGTCTTTGGGAATGGCTGGAATTCCTTCCCATCCAGATCCATCTCCATGGGGACGCTCTCTCCCTGGGGAAGGATCTTTGGGATCCCTTCCCACCTGGATCCATCTCCATAGGGATGCTCTCCCCTCGGGGCAGTTTTGGGATCCCTTCCCACCTGGATCCATCTCCATAGGGATGCTCTCCCCTCGGGGCAGTTTTGGGATCCCTTCCCACCTGGATCCATCTCCATAGGGATGCTCTCCCCTCGGGGCAGTTTTGGGACCCTTTCCCACCTGGATCCATCTCCATAGGGATGCTCTCCCCTCGGGGCAGTTTTGGGATCCCTTCCCACCTGGATCCATCTCCACAGGGGTGCTCTCCCCTCGGGGCAGTTTTGGGACCCTTTCCCACCCGGATCCATCCCCACGGGGGTGCTCTCCCCTCGGGGCAGTTTTGGGGTGCCCGCACTGACCCGTCCGTGTCCCCAGGTGCCAACGGCGAGCGCTGCCCGACGCCGTCCCCGCCCGGCTCCCCGGGATCGCCCCGCGACAGCTGCAGCATCGCCCCGCTGACGCCCTCCCAGTCACCGGTACGGCGCACCAGTAAGGCCACGGTGGGGTCCCAGTAAGGCAGTTTTGGAATCCCAGTAAGGCCATTATGGGGTTCCCAGTAAGGCCACAGTGGGGTCCCAGTAAGGCCACGGTGGGNGTGGGGTCCCAGTAAGGCCACAGTGGGGTCCCAGTAAGGTTGTTATGGGGTTCCCAGTAAGGCCAGTGTGGTGTCCCAGAAAGGCAGTTTTGGGGTCCCAGTAAGGTCAGTATGAAGTTGCATTACGGCCATTGTGGGGACCCCAGTAAGGCCACAGTGGGGTTCCCAGTAAGGCAGTTATGTTGTTCCCAGTAAGACTGTTATGGTGTTCCCAGTAAGGTAGTTACGGTGTTCCCAGTAAGGCAGTTACGGTGTTCCCAGTAAGGCGGTTACAGGGTTCCCAGTAAGGCAGTTATGGTGTTCCCNCTGTTATGGTGTTCCCAGTAAGGTAGTTACGGTGTTCCCAGTAAGGCAGTTACGGTGTTCCCAGTAAGGCTGTTATGGTGTTCCCAGTAAGGCTGTTATGGGGTTCCCAGTAAGGCTGTTATGGTGTTCCCAGTAAGGCAGTTATGGGGTTCCCAGTAAGACTGTTATGGTGTTCCCAGTAAGGCTGTTATGGTGTTCCCAGTAAGGTAGTTACGGTGTTCCCAGTAAGGCAGTTATGGTGTTCCCAGTAAGGCTGTTACAGGGTTCCCAGTAAGGCAGTTATGGTGTTCCCAGTAAGGCTGCTGTGGGATCCCAGTAAGGCCCTTGTGGGGTTCCCTAAGGCCATTGTGGGGTCCCTGGGGGCTGCTGGTTTCTGTCCCCCTGTCCTTCCCCCCTCTGGTCCTTCCCCAGTTGCCCTCCCAGTCCCTCCCCCATTCCCCAGTCCCGGCCAGTCTATCCCCAGCACTTTACCCATGGGATTTTCGAGATTTTTGGGATTTTCCACCTCTGGAATGACCCACCAGGAAAAGCCCAACCCCATAAAACTCCCACATTCCTGCGGGGTGTGGGAGGCCACGTTCCAGTGCCGGCTCCTCCTGGGAGTTCCTCGTCCCTGCACATTCCAGCCGCCCCTTCCCTGCTGATCCCGGCGTTTTTCCCGGCCAGCTCGTGTCCGTAATTAGCAAATCTGGGGAGATTAAAAGTTAACGAGGCTTTGGGGTTCCCGTGGGGACAGGGTCTTGTCACATCCTTAGGGATTCTCCAGCATGGGGACAGCCCCGGAGGGAAGGGACAGGAAAAGTGTGGGAGCAGCAGCGGGAATGTCCCAAAACGCCCCGGGCCAGGGGGATTTTCAGCTGGGGGACACCTGGAGACACCTGGGACAAGATGGGATTGGTCAGAGGGATGGGTTTGGGTTGAATGACCCATGGGGACACCTGGGACAAGGTGGGATTGGTCAGAGGGATGGGTTTGGGCTGGGTGACCCCTGGGGACACCTGGAATAATGTTCCTTGGAGAGAGACTGGTCACAGGGATGGGTTTGGGTTCAGTGACCCTTGGGGACACCTGGGACAAGGTGGGATTGGTCACAGGGATGGGTTTGGGCTGGGTGACCCTCAGGGACACCTGGGACAAGGTGGGATTGGTCACAGGGATGGGTTTGGGTTCAGTGACCCTTGGGGACACCTGGGACAAGGTGGGATTGGTCAGAGGGATGGGTTTGGGTTCAGTGACCCTTGGGGACACCTGGGACAGTGTCCCTTGGACTAAGTCTGGACACAGGGAATCTCAGCTCCGATTTCAGGGTCTAAGTGAGGGGGAACCAGCACAATAAAAACAGAACCCCCCAACCACCCCAGCAGCTCCCAGGAGCATCCACCCCTCTCCAGAGCTTCCCAAATCCCCATGTCCCGTGGGAACTGCCTTTGGGAACCACCACAGTCACCCACAGACAGAGGAATCACCCATCAGGGAATCACCAACATAAAATATTTCGGGTGAAAATCCAGGAAAAATCCTGGGAGAACTATCCCCTTCCTGGGGTTTTTTACCCCTTTTCTGGGATCACCCAGTGCCACAGTCCTGTCCCCTCTAAAGCGTCCCAGCCGGGCTAGCTCCAGTCCCTCAGAGGGGAAACAATGTGGAGAGGACAAAGACAAAAAGACCAAAAGGTGCTCCTCCTCTCCAGGCACAGTTCAGCAGCTTTATTCAGAACTTACTCCATGAAAAACCTGGTGGGAAAAAGAGAGCTGGCCACGTGGCCATCTTTTTTTTTGTGTGGATTTACAAAACTTCTGGTACAGTTTAACAAAACTACTCTGTGTAATACAACATCTCCCCCTTTTCTGTTATGATAAAGCTAAAGGAGAGGCATCAGACCTACTTGGATGCAGAATGTGCACCTGCCCACAACTTTTGATTAGCAGGTGGGTTGTGTTCCACAAAATCGTTTGTTAAACTACCTGCAGCATTGTAAATCCACACGAAAAAAAGATGTAACGTTCCCATGACCCTCTGTGCCCCTTGACCTGACACCACCTGTGCTGGAGTCTGCTCCTACTGCTCAGCAGACCCTCCCTTCCCACTCCCCTTCCCAAGGGGACACAAAAACACCTGCCACGTGGCCAGCTCTCTTTTTCCCACCAGGTTTTCCATGCAGTAAGTTCTGAAATAAAGCAGAAGGACCGTGCCCGGAGAGGAGGAGCGCCTTTTGGTCTTTTATCTTTGTCCTCTCCACATTGTTTCCCCTCTGAGGGACTGGAGCTAGCCCAGCTGGGACCCTTAGAGGGGACAGAAACTGTGGCACAGGTGGTTTTGGCTGCTCTTTGCCAGCAAGCTCTGCGTGGCTGATTTCTGAGGTAGAGAGGATCAGCCCACGGAGAGCCTTTAAAACAAGGCAGCGTAGAATTCCGAACGCTAACACAATTAAAAAACAAGACTGCCACAGTTTCTACCCCTCTGAGGGTCCCTGCTGGGCGAGCTCCAGTCCCTCAGGGGGGAAACAATGTGGCAGGAGTAAAGATAAAAGACTAAAAAGGCGCTCCCCCTCTCCAGGTACAGTTGAACAGATTTATTCCATGAAAAACCTGGCGAGGAAGAGACCCTGGCCATGTGGCCAGGGGGTTTTATCTCCTTGGGAAGGGGAGTGGGAAGGGAGGGTCTGCTGAGCGATAGGAGCAGACTCCAGCACAGGTGGTGTCAGGTAAAGGGGCACAGAGGTCCGTGGGAAAGTTACATCTTTTTGTGTGGATTTTACAAAGCTTCTGGTACAGTTTTAACAAAACTACTTTGTGAAATACAACACCAGCCAATAAAAAACACAACAGCCCAGTCCCCAGCTGAGTGCTTGATGCCATTCCTTGCCTTCCAGCGGAGCGAGGCGCGTTCCCAGCCGGCGCCGTCCTTCTCCGTGGTGGTGGCCATCGACTTCGGCACCACCTCCAGCGGTTACGCCTTCAGCTTCGCCAGCGACCCCGAGGCCATCCACATGATGAGGTGAGCACCGGGCAGCTCCGCCCCCGGAGCTGGGAAAGGAATTCCGTGGCCCCAAAATGGCTGGAAGTTGTGTTAGGGGAGAGATGATTCCTGGCAGCAGCGGGTGGAAGGTGTGGGAGGAGGGTGGAGGGCATCTGCGCTGGGGGAGATGGGGATGTTCCCCTGGAGAAGGGAAAAACTGCAGGGAATGCTGTGAGTGCCTGGAGGGCTCCAGGAGAGCTGGAATTTGGGATAAGGGCTGGAGGGGCAGGAGCCAGGGAATGGCTGCAGTGGGAAAGGGGAGCTGGGGCTGGGCTGGAATTCCCAGAGAATCCCTGGAGCCCTGGGAATGTCCTAGGGCAGGTTGGATCCACCTGGCACAGTGGGAATTGTCCCTGACTATGGACGGGGTGGGGAGGGGATGGGATTGAAGGTCCCTTCCCACCCAACCCATTCCAGGGTTGTGGAGCCCCTGTGCTGTGGGAGAGCTGGGAATGTTCCCCTGGAGCAGGGAGGATTCCCGGGAATGCTGGCAGTGCCTGCAGGGGCTGCAGGAGAGCTGGAGAGGGGCTGGGGCCAAGGGCTGGAGGGGCAGGAGCCAGGGAATGGCTGCAGTGGGAAAGGGGAGCTGGGCTGGGATGGGGGGCAGGAATTGCTGGCTGGCAGGGTGGGCAGGGGCTGCCATGGAATTCCCAGAGAATCCCTGGAGTTTCCAAGTCCAGGCTGGATCCATCTGGGACAGCAGGAGCTGTCCCTGCCCATGACTGGGGTGGGAATGGATGGGATTTAAGGTCCCTCCCAACCCAAATCAGCCTGGAATTCCATGACATTCCTGGGAGCATGGAGCGGGCTCACTCCTCTTTTCCTCAGACAGAAACACACTAAACCTGGCGGGGACATTCCCTGGGAGTTCACCTGCTCCATCTGGCTCCTCTTTGCAGGAAATGGGAAGGGGGGGACCCGGGTGTGGCCAACCAGAAGACGCCCACCAGCCTCCTGCTGACCCCGGAGGGGACATTCCACAGCTTCGGCTACACCGCCCGCGATTGCTACCACGACCTGGACCCCGAGGAGGCCCGCGAGTGGCTCTACTTCGAGAAGTTTAAGATGAAGATCCACAGCACCAGCGTGAGTCCCTGCTCCCATCCTGGTGTTCCCAGGGTGATCCTGGGGGGAAAAAAAACCCAAAACGTTTTAGCCCATTTTAGGGGGTGAGTTTGAGGTTGTCCCATCCGAGGATGGGTGGACGCGGCCGCACGACGCTTCAGGTGCCTGAGCTCCAGCCTGGGTGGAAATTCCTGAGGTTTGGTGATGGATCTGGCCACTTCCCAACCTCTTGGGTGATGGATTTGCTGTTCCTGGCAGGATCTGACCATGAAAACGGAACTGGAAGCTGTCAACGGGAAGAAGATGCCGGCGCTGGAGGTGTTCGCCCACGCGCTGCGCTTCTTCAAGCAGCACGCGGTGCAGGTGGGGCTGCGTCCATCCCTCCTCCTCCTTCCCAACTGGAACACTCTGGGTCCTCTCCTCTTCCCTGGGAGGGTGGGCAGGGGCTGGGCTGGAATTCCCAGAGCAGCTGGGGTCACCCCTGGAGCCCTGCAGTGTCCAAGGACAGGATGGACATTGGGGTTGGAGCACCCTGGGACAGTGGGAGGTGTCCTCACCATGGATTTGTTGGAATTTAAGGTCCATTCCCACCCAACCCATTCTGGGATTGTGGAGCCCCTGTGCTGTGGGAGAGCTGGGA
>VXBS01001505.1:0-61849 GCA_013400255.1 Sitta europaea
ATATATATATATATATATGCAGTCCATGAACTAAGGTGATTACTACTGGATAATATTGTCTAAAGAAAAGAGTAAATACAGTCTATGTTAGAAAGAACTCATATTTTTTATTCAAAATTTCTGGAAGTCCTAGTAGGTCTGCTTGTGTGTTCAAATATCTGTGACTCAGACCATCTTTTCTGCCTCTCTAGAGTTGAATAAATGTTACTGGATACTGAATTTCTGCTGATCACAGGAAAATACAAACCAGGTGGAACCAAGGCAGCCAGGTGCCTTACTGAATGTGATATTACTTAATTATTTCCTATTTCATTCAGTATGTCAATGCAAATTCAAAATTCAGCACCAGAGACATAAGGGAGAAAACACCAGAAGACAGGTTCTTGTAAATTTTGAAGTCTGCAAATCCACTAATTTGTTTTAGGACAAGATTCTTGGAGCATCCATAGAACCACTAATTAATTTTAGGGCAAGTTTCTTGTAGAAGAAGCTTTTTTTCATTCCAGTTCATCTCAATTGTTGTAACAGTTTGGCAATACTGGTGAAAGTATGGCACCCATCAGAAATCTGCATTTTATAAAAACACATGCATAAAGCAGGATTAGTTAAAGCTGTTATTCTAAATCTTAAAAATTACTAAGTGCATTTAATAATTTAAGATTTCTTTTACTAAGTAAAAAGAATGACTATTGAAGGCAATACTGATTTTTAGCAGCTGGCTTTAATAAGCAATTAAGTGACAGCTCACAAGATCTGTAACATAATTTATTTTAAGATTGTATTTCATCATTTGTCCTTGTTAAATGATGAATACCTTTATTTTTACTGTGCCTTAGTTTCATGAAATCTTTTCTTATTGTAGATAGGTATTGTAATGATTTTAAGAGAAGTTGTAACAGAGAAATTAATTTTTCCATTAACCCATAGCTCTATTTTTATGTCACTTTTTTGTTTACAACAGGACCTGGTTTATTCTTTGATCATTATAATTTAACTTGACTTTTTTTCAAAAATATGTTTCTTGAAAAGAATTTTTTTCTATTTTTCTCTTGTTTTAGCTAATGAGATGGATTGTAAGTGAAATCTATGCTGTCTGGAGGATATATAATGAAAATTCTTTAAATAGTGAAACACCCACTCTTGCTTGGAAACCTTGGGAACACATTTATGCCTTATGTAAAGGTACCAAGGAACATGTACCACTGTACAATAAATTTGGAAAATATGTACTGAAACTTTATTGGATGGTGAGTTGTTTCCTCCAAAAATATAAAATTATGATGCAGCTAGCATGACAAATTTTAATGGTCAGTGGACATATATTTTATTATTGAAAATACATAGATTTTTAAGGAGTAGAAAAGCTGAGAAATTATTAATGCTTGTTGATTAAAATGCCTCTTACACTTCATGTGATTTTTGTACAACTTCTGTGACTTGATAATATGTTATTACTTGCAAAGGCAATATTTTATTTTTGCAGTTTTGTAGGTTTGATGCAGATGCTTAGTAGTCAGACATGGAGCCCACACCTCTGGTGTATTAGGCTAAAATTTTTCTTTTTATGTTTAAGTAATCCACTTGGCTGACTTTACAGAGCTACTTGTGTCTAAGTGTTTTTGGAGACAGATACTTCCAGTGTGAGGACCATTTTCTGAAGGTGTGCTGGTACAGCTAAAACATCCCAAGGATTTCTAAAGATAACTTCTTAACACATTTGGCAGTCAACAGGGAACACTTAATTGCATATTGTACCTCATTTTAATAAAGAAATAATGACATGTCAAAGAACTGACATCTAAAAGTTGTCTATGTTGTTGGAGTTATTTCAGTTACATTTGTCTTTTGGAAACAGAAAATGTCACAGCATGCTAAGACCTATAACTAACCCTATAAACTTCCAATTACCCAAAGTTAAAAATATTTTTGAGGCAGTTAGTTGGAAACAAAAACTGGAAAGTGACCTGCCCTGTAAAGGGAACACTTATCTGATTTACATGCCTGTGCTTTCCTCATCCCTTACCACTGCCTCCACACGTGGAATAACTTATATAGAAATGAGATGCACGAGTTTGAGAAGCCATAAATTGTGTTATCCAAGTTCCTCAGCAGAGGACATTATTCTGTGTGTGAATTTAATGCTGCAGATATTATCTAGTCATATGGTGAAAGGCTACATTTTAAAACATATCCAAGAGTTACCAGTGTGCTCCATTTTCTTTGTCACTTTTGTCACTTTTTGTCACCCTTTGTTTTGTTTTTTTCATTGTTTTTTGGTTTGGGCCTGTGTGTTTATTCAATTTTTTTTCCCTCTGGGTATACAGCTGTATTTTACAGAAAGAAAAACAGGAAAAAAAGAGGGTCATATGGAAGATTAAAGAAAATGAACAGACAAAGACAAATATGGAAAGAGATAGAAGAGAAAGAGATTTCACAGGAGACAGTAGAAAATTAAATTAAAAAGAGGGCAGAAGGTGGAAGAATAATGAGCTGATTTCACTAATATTCTGCATTGAGTTCTGAAGGCGTTGCTGTGCAAGACATCAAACCTGTGGATAATAATTTTTTTCACATAATTAGCACAATATATAGATTCTAACCCACATTCTACTTTCACTTTGCATTCCTGAGGTCTCTTGAATTTGTTTCTGTAGGGTTTTTTTCTCACTTTTTTCCATCTGTACATTTTCCCCACATTTTTTTTTTAATTTCTTTGGTTTCTTTACTTATCAACATGTACTGTTCTCCCTAGTAAACTTCAGCAATTATTGGAAGAAGAGATGAATATGTGATCCTCTCACTTACTAGGTCCTTTTCAAACTAGGGAAGTTTAAATATTTTGTTTTGTTTGTCACAAAAGGGTTCTTATCCTAAAAAATATTAGCTTCTTTTATGCTTTTTGAATATCTTTGCCATCTGGCCTAAATTGGTTTTCTCCTTGGACCTGTAGAACTCATATATTAATCAGCTGTCATTTCAGCTTGAATCCACAGTTTACTTAAAAGCATAGAACAATAATTTTGCACTCTCTGATAACACATGGTGAGCACCTTAGTGATTTAGTCATTCTGCATCATTCTGTAGGTGAATGAACAGAAGTACTTGCTATTGGCCCAACTATTTTCTATTATATCTTCATCACTAGGACAGAGACTTTTATTTGGAGAATGGTAGACAAGATTATTTTGTGGAATACTACCTCAGTTTACTAATGAAGCATCTGGTATTTGAGATATCAGTACTTTATCTTACCTGTTGATTTCTTATCGTGGAAATACAGAATTTTTAAATTTTTTAATTTTTTTTTTTTACATTTGATAATTTTGTGTTGGTTAATATACTGTTTTACAAAATACTATTGTAATGTTTAACAGGAAACTGCAGTCAACATCCCCAGGTAGATTTTGGGAAGCAAGGGGGACTGCTTATATCACAAATATTTTCCAGATTTAGACCTGAATAGGCATTTAAAAACCTAAGATTTAAAATCTTAGTTAAGCCTTCTTTTAATCAATACTCTTTCTCAGGCATCTGTCATGGCAGCTGAAGAAACAGCAATGAATGTGTGCACATGATGTACTACACATATGAGATGAAATATATTTGGAAATAGCAGCAATTACATTAGTCTCTGAAACAAATAAGTCAGAGCAGTAAAAAAATGCTGTGAATGCTGTTTCCATGCCTCTCATGTATTATGTGAGAATTTCTTTTAAAGCCATCTGTTACGTAAATCAAGTTACAGTAGAATTGGATTCTTGGGAAAATATTAAAAGTTCTCTTACATACTCTTCACTTGTCTGCCTGTAAATTATTTTTTTTCCTTACTGCTTCCCTCCCCTTCCCCTTTGTTACAGGGGTGTTGGAGAAAGATCATTGTGGATGACACTATGCCTTTCAATGAAGAGGAGAATTTGTTATTACCAGCTACAACCTGCCAAAATGAACTTTGGCCAATGTTGCTGTCCAAAGGTATCATTAAATTAGCAAATACTAGGTATGTTTTGTCATCTCACTTTTGGTTTGTTTTGTGAAGTCACTTGGTAATAGCAAAAAGGTGATTTAGTGTACAGAGGAAATATATTTTACTAAGTTTTTGTAATGATAATTATACACTTCCAAAAGATGACACTGTAAATCAGTAAAACAAAATCCTCTATAGCTACAGAAGGTTCACAGAAGGTGCAGTGTTTCCTTTTTAGATGTGTTTGTAAATTTATTCACAGAAAACTTACAAAGAAAGTGGAGTACTCTCATCATTTGCTCTGTTTGACACTGTTCCTGGAAGCTTTACATGTGGCTTTCTGCCAAACAGAAGTACCTGTGAACTTTTAATGAGGTTATTATTGTCAGTCTTGACCAGTATTGACTCAACCAATACTGAAAGCAGAATTTTGTGAGCTGCTTTTGATGCCTTTGCTGCAGTTGTGCTGTTGTGTACAGTGATCTACTTCTCTAGGACTGACTGGAAAAGAAGAAGGTGGCCTGTGATGGAGTGATTGACAATTATGGCTGCAGGCTCCTGTGAAATGAGCAATGAACACCAAGGGTTTAAATGAGTAGGCTTGTGAAAATAATTCTAAACACTCATCTGGGTAGTGAAGCTTCCCTGTTCTTGTCATATCAGGTTATATTTGTCAGAAGTCATCTAAACTTTACACAGGCTAAGGAGTTGCCTAGGGCTGCCTGTTAGGAAACTCTACAGGAATGTCATTGAAATTTCTCTAGAGCACAAGGGTTAGCCACACAAGTGTGGCATCTTTGGCCTTGGTCCTCTCAGGAAACCTCTGCAGAGAGCAGCAGTGTCAGTTTGAAAGAGGGAACTTTGCTAGAGTGGAAGTGGAATCAGCTTGTTCAGATTAACCTGGGAGTTAGAGAAGCTGCTTAGGAAATGGAAGTTGTAGAACCATAACCCTGTTTTAGTGCTAGGGATTTCAAACCCACATCTCCAACCCTACCGCTGTGTGCAAGTATACATAATATGTTTGCTAACAAAGTTGAAAAAAATTCCATTGTTATAGAGGAGGGACTAAAATAATGGACCATAATTTGTAGGGGAGTAGTCAGCAGTGGTTTGGAAAACTAAAATTGCAAGTAATGACTTGTTTTTCATCCCACTCTTCTGTGTATGGTCTTATTCCTACAGAAGGCAATGTAGACTACAGAGTTTACTGTAGTTGATTACATTATAATTGGAAAATATCTGTTTTTGTCTTATAGTATACATGAAAATGGAAAAAGAGAGATGGCAGAATTTACAGTTCTACAAACACTGACTGGATGGATACCAGAAGTTATTCCTCTCCAGTAAGTTCTTTTATTAAACAATTTATGTGTTAGTTGTTTAATATTTAATTCTGTAAGGCATTATGAAAAATAAAGTTGAGCCCTAAAAGTCCTTCACCATCAATTTTGGAAAGTGAATGGTTTATAATTCAGGCACTTGGGAAATGTACCTTTGAGAAATGCAATTTTATTGTATTTTTCATTGTAAGTCATAGAGTCGCTTGTAAAGCTATTTATCATGCTGATGCCTATTCTTTATAAAATTAATTTAACTGATATTAAACAGAGTGATGAAAACAAGGTTAGAGAAATCTATGTTTCATTTAGTATCCAGTTGCAAAATGTCTGCTGATAATAATTTTATATCTGAATATTAGAAAGTATAGGTCATGAATTTGGAAGTAATCAATGTGGGCTAGTATGGTGTTTCCACCCTTTAAATTGGAACAGTTGGCAGACTTTTAGTTTCAACCAAAAATAGTGCTTCCTACCTACAATAACATTTTTATTGTTTCCTGTGTGTTTTTTATTCATGTTGCATTTTTAAAGAAACACATTCTGACTTGACATTCTTTTTACTAAATGAATTACCTGGATACTGATACTAAATATTTAGACTTTTTCTTTTGAATTGCACCTTTTTGCCTTTTGATATATACATTCAAATGAATATATGATATTTCATATATTTAAATGAATATGTGATATATTTCATTTGAATATCTATATTCAAATGAATATAGATAACATAGATAGGTATGAATATAGAATGAATATAGATAACAAATAGTTATGGTTTATATATACTTTACTTAGATATAATTGTTAATTTATAACCATATTTCACTATTAAATAATTTCAGTCAAAGAATATTTTATTCCATTTTTCAGTAATTTTTTTGTCTCAAGCTATGTTTGCAATTTAGGTTTTTGATTTGTTTATGTCCTACAGTAGTGAGTATGTAGTTTATGGACTTAAAAATCTAAGCAG
Source organism: Sitta europaea (assembly GCA_013400255.1). Classification (NCBI taxonomy): domain Eukaryota; kingdom Metazoa; phylum Chordata; class Aves; order Passeriformes; family Sittidae; genus Sitta; species Sitta europaea. The sequence continues at coordinate 6,278 of VXBS01001505.1, forward strand.
CCTAAATTTTATTTCTTTCTCAAGTTTACACTTCAACAGCAAAAATAATATTCACTTACTACAAATATTTTATGTCATGGAATATGAAAATGTGAATGCTACAGTCTTTGGAATAGTAATATAAGATGACTTTAGATCACTTTACAATCGTTTATTTTATTTTTTTAATAAAAGTTGAATGCAGTTAGTTTGCATGAAACTCATCCATGACCCTGTTTGAGATTATTCCTGGAATCACTGAATTTCTGTGAAAAACCAACATGACTGAAATTGTTATATCATATGAAAAACTTTCCAGTTTGGAAGTACCTTTGAGATGCTTTTTAATATGCAAAGCTAGAATCACATTATTACATGGTGGAGTTGTAAAGTGGTCTGCAAGTTCCTCTGCCACAACTTGTATCTGCTAAAAATCTTGAGAAAGGATGCTTTATTTGCATGCATCTCTAACCAACATCTCTTTTTATGGGTCTTTCCATAAGCTGTCTCAATAAATATTTCTGATACAAAGTGTCTTTTATCTACTGAAATAACCCAGTAGCATTTTTTAGAGTTGGACTGTCAGTTGTGGTATAATGCTGTCTAAATGAAAATCACACTTTGTTCTCTTATTGGAAATATCCCTACCATTGATATGTACATTTGTGTTTTCTCTTAAAGGCCTGAGTACTTGGACAAAGTTTGGGGCTTTTTGAAAGAGATTGTGCCAGAATTCAAGTTGCCAGAGAAGAAGGCTCCAGAACTTGAGATTACTCAGGATGACACAAAATCTGAAGAGATCAAGGACTTAGAGTTAAAAACTGAAGTTTCATCTATGAGTAAGATACCAGATACAACTGAAAAAACAGAGACAGCCAACAACATTAGCAAAGGTTTGTAATTTTACAGTCTAATCTTTGTAGGCCAAGCATAAATAAGGTTAACATCATCTCTGTTTCAAATAAGTATATTTTGCATATATTGCCACATACAACTCTGTGGGTTTGTTGTTTCACTGAACATGTTGCAATGATGTAAATTCAAAATATTTTTGTTTTAGCTATAGATCTCATTAGAAACAGTACTAATCTGTTATTTTATAAAAATAGTTTCGCTTTCTGGCAAAGTTTTTTTCAGCTCCATATCACAGCCATATCTCTAAAGTCTGGGTCCTTGCAGAGAGACAGCAATCAGAGAGGTTACAGTTTCTCCAAAGGCAAAACTGCTCTGACCATCAATTAATTATACATTTCATAATGGGTGTTGTAAAGTGTGATTACCTGCAGAGTTACGACAAACACGTTCTAATGTCTACCTGCACTTTTATTTATTGCAACTTTTCTTTTATGCTGCTAGGTTTAGCCAATAATTTTCTTCAAGAGGTGCTAATCCTATTTGCATTTAAGTGAAAAAACTTAGATTTAGAAACGTGTTTGTTCCAGTATATTATTTTTCGTTGTTTTTATTTGAGACCATTTTCTTAGTTGCTGTTTTTAACTTGAAGGCATGGGTGTAACTTCATAACATTTCTCATGCCTTTGGAGAGTACAAATCATATGCTAAAATTTCTGTTTCTTCCTAGATATTCAGAAAAATCTGACCTCCTCACTTTGAATCTCAAATACTATGTCCCAAGTGATATAAAAGTCTTAGAAGATACCTGGCTGAGGTGGTATTCACTATTCTTAGGAAATCCTGCTATCATGTTGACCCAGCCATCAGTGTGGTTAGATATTTCAGTTTGGAATGGACATGTCACTGGGAACAGCACTGTTGCTCATCCAACAGGGTGCTGTAATTTTTTTCCTAGCAAGCTAAGTAAATTTAATCTGGCCTAAGACTTAAAAATTCTATTAGTAACTGAAATAGCTAAGAATCAGGGAACCATTGTGTTGTGATACATCTCTGTAATCTCCAACTCTGAGGCTAAGAACTTTGTTCAAATATTCTGTTGATGTTTGGGATTAATGTTTGGATGACACAAAGCCATCCATGTCACCAGGAGAGAAACCTGGGGTTCTGGTGGACAACAAGCTGTCCCTGAGTCAGAAGTGTACCCTGGGGGTTAAGAAAGCCAATGATGTCCTTGGATACATTGGAAAAGCATTTCCATCAGGTCGAGGGAGGTGATCCTGCCCCTTTACTCAGTCTGCATCTGGAATGCTGTTTCCAGTCCTGGGCTCTTCAGCACATTACAGACATGGAGCTCCTGAGTGAGTCTGGCAGAAAGGGCAATGAAAATGATTGGGAGACTGGAGCATCTCTCACAAGGAAAGGCTGAGGAAACTCTGTCTGTTCAGCTTTGAGAAGAGACAACTGAGATCAATGTGTATAAGTATCTAAAAGGTTGGTTACAGGAAGATGAAAGCAGGCACTTCTTCATGGTGCTGAGCAATGGAAAAAGAGGCAATGGGCAAGAAACTGGTGCACAAGGAGCTCTACCTGAACATGAGGAATAACTTTACTGTGTGAGTGACCAAGCAGTGAAACACATTGCCTGGAGAGGTTGTAGACCCTCCCTCACTGGAGGTGGCTTTAAACTGGAGATACTCAAGAACTGTCTGGTGTGCTTGAGTATGACCCTGGTGGAGCAAGGAGGTTGGACCAGATCATCGACTGTGGTCCCTTTCAACCTGAACCATTCAGTGATTCTGAGAAGTTGTGTTGTGCAGTTGACACAAAGGAAGGAAGGAATGCCATCCAAAAGAACTTGGACAAAATTGAGAATTGGACCCATGAGAATCTAATGAGGTTCAGAGAGTCCAAGTGCAAGTTACTGCACCTGGATCGAGACAACCTGAGGTGTGAGTACACACTGGAAGAAGAGCTCAGAGCAGCCCTGTGGAGAAGGACAGGGGGGATCTGGTGGATGAGAGGCAGTACATGAGCCAGCAGTGTGAGCTCACATCCCAGAAAGGCAATTGTATCCTAGGCTGCATCCAAAGCAGTGTGGCCAGCAGGATAAGGAAGGTGAGTCTCCCCCTCTACTCTGCTCTTGTGAGACCCCGACCTGGAGTGCAGCAACCAGCTCTGGGGTGCCAGCACAAGAAAGACATGGATCTGTTGGAATGAGTCCAGAGGAGGGCCACTAAGATGATCAGAGGGCTGGAGAACCTTTCCTATGAAGGCAGTCAGAGGGCTGGGATTGCTCAGCCTAGAGAAGAGAAGGCTTCAGGGAGACCTTAGACCAGCTTCCAGTACCTAAAGGGGAGAGCTGAAGAGGAGCTTTTTACAAGGGCATGTAGTGCTAGAACAAGAGACAATGGCTTTAAACTCACAGAGGGCAGGTTGACATTGAATATTAGGAGGAAATTCTTTCTGAGGGTAGTGAGCTCCTGATGCAGGTTCCCCAAAGAAGTTCTGGTTGCTCAATCCCTGGAAATGCTCAAAGCCAGGATGGGACTTTGAGCAACCTGCTCTAATGGAAGGTATCCCTGCCCACAGCAGGGGGGTTGGAATTAGATGATCCTTAAGGTCCTTTCCAAGCCAAACCATTCCATGATTCTGTGATTTATTTTCTTTTTGCATTTAAGAAGTCTTTTCCTGTAGTCTATGTTCTAAGGCTTCAAAGAACGTTTAGGCTATGGGAGACTTACTACTTTGTGTTTATTGGCAATCTATGCATTATCTATGTGATTTTTAAATTTTTTTTAAAAAATTACTGATGCATGAGAGTAAGGACATGAAGAAAATATTTGGCACAATGCCAGAAATACAGTGATTTCTTACATTACATAAAGTACATAAAACTAATGCAAACTAAAAGATGGGACCAAAGCCTTCCTGGCTCCTTCTCAGTAAATCTTCATTTACTTAAGGACTACTTTTAATTTTTATTTATTTTAATTTAATTGCATTAATTTTTTAATTGTATCTCAACTCTTGACTTCAAGTTTTTGGTTGATTGTTTTAAGAATTTATCTAAAATCTTAATAAAGCATTTGCACAGTATGACATTTGATGACCAAAAGTTTTTATCTGAGAAAGAAAAATATTTAATTTTTGTTTTGCTTAATAGAAAAAGCAGAGCAGAAAAAAGTAGGAAAGAAAAAAACAGGAGTGAAAGAAAAAAGCAAGGTAGCACTTCAGTCTCCAGAAAAGTTGGCAAAAACCCAAGGCCTTCAGGACTTAACTGAAAGTAAGTCCTATTGTTTTGAAGCTAAAAATACAGACAGGAGTTATATGTAAAGCAAAAGGCTTTGCTTTAATTTGGTTTTGAACTTAACTGGGGGGAGATTATATTTACTTTTTTTTATTTTGTTTAAATTGCAGTTATTTATAGTCCACATTGAAGTCATTCTAACCTAATCTGCAACATAGATTAAGAATAGTATATTGCAGTGCTTCGTTTTAGTGGCAAACTGTCTTACAGTTGTTCTGTTTAAAAAACAACAGTCCTTCCTCTTTTGCAATTTACTTGTTCAATATCCACTTTATACACAAAATTGCAATTGGAAAAAGCAGGAATGCTTCTTAGTCAAAGATCAGGGGAGCTGTGGGGGTGTGGGGGCAGAAATATTCATTAAAATTCACTCCATGATGTAAATATTATTTGGTTTTTTATCTTTGTTCAGGAAATACATAGTGATTAGTTTGATTCCTGTACTGATATATTCATAAGAGCATAACAATTAAGTAAATTCTTGCTTTGTGTATTTATATTTACTGTTTTAAAAAAACCCAAACAAAAAACCTGAAGAAAATACATTTTAAATAAACTGCAAGTAAATAGTAATCATACAGCTAAACAATCAACTGAGTTTCTTCAAATTTACATAAACTATAGATTATCTTCACAAATGTACAATAAGCTCATATGCTTTTGGCTTTGCTTATATTTGGATACATGTGTCATTTCTATGTGACTAGCAGCAAAAAACAGTTATTAACTGGAATAATTTGCAGTTGCAAATCAGTGGGTGAGGACAGGTAGAACATCTTCCTAAGGGAAATAACTACAAAGTAAAAATTAAATTTACTGCATGAATGACATTCCTGCTTCTTGAGTTGAATCCTGATTAATATTAGTGATTTAAATAATTTTAAACCACAGCAAAACAAGATTGTGGTTTGTCATCAGCAAATATATTTATTTAAATTCCTACCTTACATACCACTAAATGAGCTAAACAGCAGTAAATTTTAAAGTGTATTGCAGGAATGTAGTTTGCTTTAGTGTAGCAGGCATGGAATAGGAAATTAAGTGTTTCTTGTGAATATAAGTAATGTGATTAACTAGTACTCAAGCATGTCATGAGAAAAGGAAGCAAAAGGATCCAAGATATGTATTCTAGAAATGGTGCAAAATGAGTGAAAGAACATTAAAAAAAAAAAAAAAGAGGCAGTGTTTCCATGTGAAAAGTGACATGATATTTAGATCTTTATTCTGCCACTTAAAGCACATTTTCTGCTTTTTTCTGAAAGCCAATTAGTGTCCTGTGAAGAGGTTATTTAGAAAGATTATTCATTCAGGGCTCAAGTACATTGATCAGAGAACTCTTTTATCCTAAGTTTGTACCAGAAAGAACTTTTGGAGAAGAGTAAGAGGTAAGTGTCTCTATAGTAACAGGAAAAAAAGGGAAATAATGCAGTTTGAAATAATACTGAATTAGGATGTGTTTTTGTTGTGAGAGTGCAGCCAAAGGAGGGAAAACTTGCAGGCTTTATGAGATACACACTCTGCACAGTGGCCCAGGGCAGCAGAACCTGATGATCAGGATACTGAAAGCCAGCTGATGTGTTTTCATAGAGTGGGTTGGGTTGGAAGGGACCTTCAGGATCATCTAGTTCCAGCCCTCTGCCGTGGGCAGGGACATCTTCCAGTAGGGCAGATTTCTTACAGCCCCCCTGTGCAGCCTGGCCTGGAACACACCCAGGGATGGAGCATCCACATCTTCTCTGAGAAACCTGTTCTGGTGCTTCAACATCCACACAGTAAAGAATTTTCTTTTTATGTCTAAGCCAGCCCTCTTTCAGAGAGGTCAGTTAAAAGAATTGCCCCTTGTTCTATCACTCCATGGCCTGAAGAATCTCTCTTCAGCTTTCTTGTGAGCTCCTCTTTAGATTCTGGAAAGCTACTCTAAGATCTCCCTGTAGCCCTCTGTAATTCAGGCTGAACAACACAAACTTTCAGCCCTTCTTCATAGGAGAACTTCTCCAGCCCCCAGGTCACCTTTGTGGTCCTCATCTGGCATCATTAGCCTTTGGAAAGCTAAACTTCACCATCAGCTCTTGTTTGATAGATAAATATTTAAAAGAAACATTAAAAGTGAGAAAAATTTTTGCAAGTCATATGCAAAACATATAAACAAGTAAAAACTGTTGAGATCTATTAAAAACAACAATTTTAATTCTTGGCCTTTCTTTTTAAGTATTTGGATATCTATTTTACATGGACCAATTCAAATCTTACTTTCCCTTCTTGAAGGGATTGAAGCATTTGTTCGGGTTGTTTAGTACTCATTCTCTGTAAGTCAGTTTACAAATCAGCAAGTGTGAAACAAGTCACTATATTGGTCCAGCATTTTTTAACAAAGCACTGCAGAATTCATATATCCACACTTATGGATAGAAATAATAGGCTTTGCTGAATCTGTTTTGTTGCACTGTTTATTATAACGTTTTTCATCTAATAATGCAATTTTATCAAGGCTATCAGTTTTAACCAGTTGCCCCAAATGCTGAATCCACACTAATCATCATTACACTTGGTGCCAAATAATTTGCATGTACCATCTTTGTTTTTTGTACAGTGAAAAAAGATCAAATTATTTGTAATTTTTAAAGCTACTGGCATAATGTACTAGTATTGTAATAGTATTATTAAAGTGGATATGATGTGCCTGGTTAATCATTTGCATGCTCTAATAATTTGTTCATTGCTATTTATTGTCTGCCCTGCAGACACTTTATTTCACAACCCATCTGGACTGAATATGACTGCTTTACATTGCACCTGGTATTTGATTAAATACTTTTATTTGAGAAATACTTCTCACATGCAATGAGGTTGGTATGCCTTATGGCACATACTGTTCTGTAATGTACAGGATGTTGTAGCTAATATTGCTGTGTTTGTAACAGATCAGATATGTTGGTAAGGACTGAAATTAAAGTTAATTATGGCCTTGCTTTTGAAGAAGTTGAAACCCACAGCTAACACATGAGCTATGGTTAACTTGGGAATCACAAACATGCAATGAGAAAAATTAAGAATCCATTGGAAAGTAACTCTTACTTCCTTTAGCTTATATTTAATCAGGTAATTGAATTCCTGGAAGAATATTTAAGATGCAAAGATACTGTACTTTGAGAATAAAATGTTGCATATCCTCTAAATAAATAAATTTTAGGTCTGATACATCATATTTTCCACACACTTGCCTGTTAATATGCAGATAGCTTTGTTTTATTTCATTTCACAGAAAATACCAAGTCCTAAGTGCCACATGTACACATCTTTTAAATACCTCTTGGAATGATGTCTCAACCATTTCCTCGGGCAGCCTGTTCCAATGATTAACAACTCTCTCTGTGAAGAAATTTTTCCTAAAAAAATCATTCTGATGAAAAACAGGTGTCACAACACATGTACTGAAATCTTGTCTCCATGTTTTCTGAGATGACTAAGAAAAAGTAGAGAGAAATAGATATCTTTCTTTTTGAGATGTCTTTTTGGTAAAACCAGAGATGTGTATTTCAAGTATTATGATTTAGACTTTTAATTTCCCATCAGCATGAATGAACTGACTGTCAGACATCCTTGGCTTCTCTTCATCATTCAGGAATTAGCAATGGCTTCTTTCACAGATAGGAACAGGAGATGATCATGTGCTTGCCTACTGCAACAGATTTCTGGGGTTAACAAAGTCAATGTGCTCCTGTTTCTGCTCCTTGCCTATAGCAGAATTATAGGCAAAAAACCTTCTATAGGGTATGTGGGATAAGAGCTTCTTACTTTCTGTGGCAGCCATCATTACCTCCATTTTTTCATCTGCTTGCCAGAGTGAGAGCAGTAACCCTGGCTTACAGGCACTGTGTTTCTCAAATTACTTATCTAAATCCCCATATACCTTGGCCAGAACTCTGGCTTTGGATCCTTTAGTTGACAAGATCAAATTTTGCCTTATCTGGTGAGAAGCATTTAACTAGTACTGACAAATCAGGGTGTTTTTATTTCATCTACCCACAATATGTGTATTGTTTTCTTTATACTAGTATCTACTGTTTTTAAAATTTGAAGTAAAACAAAAAAAAAACAATGTTGAAAGCTACCTCTGACTGGTCATATTTTTAAATTTTATTTTCTGTTACTCATTTATGTAAAACAAGTAAAATATGCAAATGCCTTTGATGATTTAAATGAGATTTTTTTCCCATGTATAGCTTTTCGAAGTACAATACAATGAGCTTTTCTTTTAAATAATACAACACTCAGACAAAGAAACTAGTAATAAAAATAAGCCAGAGAAAGTACAATAATTTAGTGTTTACCTTGTTTTGACCTTGCATTTTGATGTTTTCTGTGTAGAATCACCCATACCAAGCCAGCCAGAAATGGCCGTGTATGCTGGCTGTGTACCGCTGCATTTGTTTGAAGAGGATATTTTTTTATTAACACATATGGTAAGAGTCTGTGCTCTCAGGACAGGAAAGCATTAGTTATTTTGTTATCAGAGTGTTTCATTTTGTTGCAACAATGTTGGAACAAAAAAATTCAGTTAGCACAGTGAAAGAGTCACTAGATGACGACTATCAGTTAAATTTGTATTTTGGTACTTCTGTATTCTGAACATGATTTTTCCTTCCAAAGCCTGCTGATTTTACTCAGTTTTCCTCCACTTTCCTCAGGATCCCAGAAGCTGAAGTCTCCTGGGAGAGACTAGATGTGGACTAGAAAATGTATCATGATGAGATACTTCTGAATGGAAAGTCTAATTATTTTAAGGGCTACTTGAAAAGCATGAATTTTAATTTTTTGAAGACTACAGTTATGACTCCCTGATATACATTTTCTTGTATGTTGTTTGTTGATATATAAGAAATAGCATGTTTATATCAATTTCTATCATTAATGCTGTAACTGGTGAAAGCAGCTGGGAAAATTGTAGCACTTAATGCAGCTGGGGTAAAAAAAACACTTAAATTTCCACTTAGTCACTCACACTCCTCAGAAAGCTTTTTATAGTGTCAGAGCAGGCTTTCTTGAGTTGATTATTAATTAGCTTTCCCTTTTTGTACATTTAAATCATATCTATCATAATTAGATCATTACATTTTAAGCTGCCTTCTCAGGAAACTGGTATGCTTCATAGAGTAAAGAAATTTCCAGAAGTGGTTTGCAGGTATTACACTTTAGTGTGCTTAATTCTTGCACTATTCTCTTTTTAAAAATTATGCTGTGTATTTTATGCAATTTTGAAGATTAACTTGTTATCTGTGATATTGTTTTAATTTATTTTAATTTAAGGTCTCAGTCAATATTGTCTCCTTGCTAATAATAAGTAGTGCTAGTTATCAGAAGGCAAAATGGAAGTGGGGATTTGGGCTTATATTTTTCCTGCCACATAACAACCCTGAGTCTCCAACTTGATACAGTCTGTTGGGATACAGAGATTACTGAAAAAGAGGTATGGCAGACCAAATAGGATGAGACAGATGAATCTATATGTCTAAACTAGTATTTTAGCAAAGACTTGATAGAAAAATGGAAGTTGGCAGAAGTTAAATATAGAGGTGTAGAGGATTTCTTGTGGATAAAAATCCCACCATTTTCAAGCTGTATTCAAGGGCTGAGACAAACTACACTGACTGAAATAAAGTTGAGAACATGGATTCACTGGGGTAAGAGTTGCACCCTAAACTTCAAGAAAGTTTTGTCATTCACTGCAGTTGTGCCAAAATTTTCCTCCTGAAATTTTGCAGTATCACTTTTAACTTTGCTTTCTCTTATGGATTTCCTTGGATTGTTGTGTCTGAATTTGTCTTAGTTTGCCCAAATAAAATAATTTTTTAAAAATCAGTAGTTTAGTCAAGTGTGTAGTGTATTCAATAGGTAAATTCTCCTTTATGGCACCTAACTGGTTATCTTCTAAATCCTTTCTAATTTTGGATGTCTTAACTGGCATTTTTAATTTAATTCGATCTCCATTCTTCAAATAACTGACAACCAAAACAAGATTCTTCTCTAAAGAGTTCATAAATACAGAACCTAAGGAACATTTTAAAATTAGTGAAAGCAATCAGACACTTGCTGATGAGTGTATTAAAGAAATAAGTTATTGGTGATTTATTTAGCATGTGAAAGAAAGTGTGCTTTTTAAAATTAAAACAGAACATTCAGTTGTGATGTTAAGTACTGGACCATTATTATTTTAGAAGGAAGAGCACCACTCAATGTCCACATCTAAAATTGCTCTTAAGTCTGTTCCTAAGGGCTCTGGTATACAGGTCAGCTGAAGTGTCTTTAATATGTTTTATAAATGAGCCATCAAATAAAAAGCTTAGCTTTAATGACGTGTTGGTTCAAAGCAATACATGATGGAGTTTCTACAAGTTATCTAAAAGACCAATTGGTTTTAGAATTGTGCCACTTTATAAATTCAGCTTGAAGCAAGGACTTTTTCCTCCAGATATTATTTTTAAGGATGATTATTTAAAAGAAAATATGCCTATTCCTTTGTTACACATTCATTCTCTTCACTTGTATGTTATGGTTATATAAATAAGTTAAAAGAAGTGATAAATCCATTATGAATAATAAAATACTAATAAAAACTTCTAAATATACATTTTGTGCTGAATATCAAATTCTAATCTGCATGTTTTTGGGTAGTCTTGTCAGGTGGACTGTCTGAATTTCATTTGTTACACAAGCTGTTAAATTCCTTTGTGTGCATACTGTTCTTGTTTGGTAGACAGATATAAGGAGAAAGAAGATCTGACCCAGTCAGTTTATCCTTCCATCTTCCATAGGCTGATTCTTCAGAGAAGATGAGGCAATATGGGCTTTCCCATACACACAGCCATCCTGTCCTGATCACTAGAACCAGGTCCTGTCCTCTGGTAGCACCACCAGAACCACCACCACTTCCTTCTTGGAAGCTTTTCCGCCAGAAAAAGCAAGTTGTTGTGACATCTGAACCCCAAGGTTTGTCTACTGAAAACTCCAAAATAAATTTGTAATTACATTTTCTTTATTTCAGGACCATAGTTATCATCTGTAGATTAATTTCAATTGAACTCAATTTTGTATTACTTCCTCTTTGCCATATTTCCTACATGCTTTGAGAAGTGTCTTAATTTATGTTGCAAAAAGCACTCTGGTGGAGCAAATGAAGAGGGGATGTTATCAAAGTAACCTGGAAGCTCTCTGATGCAGAGCCTTGAAAGCTTCTGAACACCTTTTAAAACTTTAAAGTATGTGACTAGTTCAGCTGCATCAACTCATGGTTTTAGATTCATTTTTTTTCTAGGGTTTGTCTGTACTGCCTAATGGACTTAGATGCATGATATGAGATAGCATGAGCATGAAAGTATTACAGGCAGGCTAGCAAAGTATACTGGGATAAGAAATAGAGGAAATTGGCAAAGGCAAAAAGTGCTGCCATAGTTGTTTTGAGCTACCCTGGACAACCTTACATACCAGTTAGGCACAATTTAACTTTGCAGGCTGAGGATCAGAGTATAAAACATTTATTATTTTCATTGTATGTCACCTAGAGCCACCGCTGGTGTTCCTGTTCCATTCAAGTGCATGGGATGATACTTGGAAAATTATTTAGGGGTGATGAATCCCCACTGGATATTATTTCTCAATTTTAATAGTATTAAATACTTACATGAAATTTATTTATGAAATATTTATATGAAATGTATTTATTTATTTATTAATAAGTTGGTTTTTTTCCCAGAGCCTGTCGTAGAGAAACCTGAAAAGCACGTTGAGATCGCTAGCCTATTTTTGAAATACAAATTGAATATTATCACAATACCAACAGACACGTAAGTATATGATGTAGTTTCAGCATTAGCATTGTGGAAGTGCACTGTGAAAATGCAATGGCTTACCTTTATTTGTGTCACAGGGAAAAACTCCTTGGATCATGTCTGAAACACATCAGGACAAAGCACTCTGTTGATGCATTGGTGTCATGTAATTAATTAGCTATCAGTGAACTGTACTTTTAGGATCAATGTCTGCAATACAATAGATAAATTTGTATATGAGATGCTTAAAAAATGTTAATAAACACCTAGAAACTTCTGAGCACATTCCTGTAGCTAATCCCAAGAAGTCCTAATCAAGCACACAGGTGCATAATACACAGTTATGCTCACCCTCTGGTCTTTGAGGCTTCCAAACACCTCCTGTACTGGGAGTGCAGCACTCACTTTCCCACTGGAGATGTGAGTCTCTGGGCTTAGCTGTTCCTCCCTCCAATCTTCTCACATCTGCACTGCTGAGAAAGCTTCCCAGGGGGTGGCTATGCACACATGGGTCCCTGTCATGTCACCTGTCACACCTGGTACAGACAGTACCCTAGGCAGAGGCACACTTCTCAGGGCTTGTGACACTGGAGGACAGGGAGTGCTGTCAGGCAAAGACACATTGCCAGATTCTCTACCCAGCAGGCTCAAAGATGTAGAATATTTGCTAGATTACTTCTGCTAGAAATATAGATATTCTTTGATGAATTTCAAATTTTCCTCAACCTACTGGTCTTTTTTAATTCTAACACGTAACAAGGGAATAATTGACTGGCTAGTCAGTATTTTCATGGATATCACAAGTTTGATATGGAACAATTGGTGTTTGTGAATAAAAGAGGCTGTCCTCTGTTCATGATAGTTGTTACAACAAGCCTGAGAGTGCAGGTGAAGAAGCTCTAGGTCAAAACACAGCTTTGTGTTAAAGACTCTTTGGAAGTCCTATAAATTCTTGAAAATCAAAGTCTAGACTTTGGGTGTCTTAGAGACTTGTGTGTCTTAGAGAAATTTCAGAAATTGTTGTATACATGACTTCTAGTCAACATTCAATGCTCAGCATAATACTTGTTCCCTGACAAGAAAAGAAAGATTACCATAAAATGTATCAGAGCTGTGTTTTTTTTTTCCTAGGACACAATGCAAAATGCAATTCTGTCAGGCTTATGATGTGATCATTCAGACAAATTCTAGACATACTAATCCTGTCTCTTTTATTCTGACTGAGCTTCTGCCACAAAGCATTGAATGTATCTTATACCCAGTGTACACCAAAAGGTTTATGTTATTTTTGTGGATATGTCTTTCCTTGAGCCTGAGCCCCACAACAGGCTGTAAATTGTTACAATTGTAGATCTGTGTGTTTTCTTAGGGTGTGTACACCTTTTGTTGAGTACATCTCTAAATAAACTGACTAAAATACATGTGTGGCAGGTTCTACATTTTCATCATCACAATTGGATGGGCTGATAATAAACCAGCCAGATATTTAAAATTTTTTAACAGCAGCATTTTTCAATGGAAGACATGACCTTGGAATATTCTGTGAATGTAATTGTTTTGCTGATAAAGTTGCATTTTGTTACTTAAAAGTACTGAAATTACTGCTTGTTTTCAAACAGTAGGAGTAAAAATACATTATAATGCTCTAAGCAATTAAAAGGCTATCAAAATAATGAGAGATTGATAATGAAGGTGTTGAAATATTTGCATTTTAACAGAGTTTATATTGCTTTTTCATATTTGATAGATTGCTTCATGGTCAACTTACCCCATTTGGGGTAGGATAGTTTATATAATGTGCTAAGTTTCCATGGCAATTAGCTAATTTAATCTTTATGATTTAATTAACAGGTAGTAGCCAAAAATATATAGCAGGTATTAACATTTCATTAAAGTAATATAGCTGTGTAAATAAGATAAGGGACTTAGATACACAGTTGGGACTGAAAGTTTTTAATCTCTTCCTTCTAATAAATAATCTTGAAACACTAAAAGGCAAGATAATTGTGACTGTTACTGCAAAAGATCTTGATCTTTCATTATCTCAGTCCTTAAAAAGGGGGCTAGATGACACATGCTTAGATTTTAATTTGTTCTTTATTGCTGTAATAGCACAATTGCACACTTAAGTCTAATTAGCATGTATGCAAAATTGTTTTCGTCTTGTTTTTCTAGTCCTTCACTTAACAAGCAAAGAGTTGCTTCTATTTCCTTCAGTTTTTACTCCTGCCTCCAGGGAAGTCAGCCATGGAGCTTTCTTTTGCTAGTCCCAGAATAAGCCTGCACAGGTTTCCTTGGTTATCCTGTGTTTTAGTGGTCTGGTAGCTATGGAGACCCATTTCGAGGGAAGAGACAAAAACTATTCTGACACAAAACATTTTAATTTTTTCCCTTACCTCCACTGAAGTAGTATTTTTGTCTTGTCTTGGGGCTATAGTAGTGTATTGATTCTCTTCTGACACGATCATGTAGTTTCCAGCTTTTTTGAGGGTTAGTTAAGAGGTCTTTCTGTCATATGTTTGTGTGTAGTGCCAAGGCAGTAATGACTAGAAATATATGAAGATATGGGTTCTGTGGTGCCCTAGGAATCTTTCAAAAGGAAGGAGGCACAAATTATTATCACAAATTTCTGTTAAGAATGGTTAAAAAGACTGTAATTTGAAAGAAAATGTATGGATTAAAATGCTTGCGTTCTCTTTTATTATTTAGCCACTTTCCACAGTCTACCCTCAAAAAAGGATTTCATTCTATGTCCCATCTCCCTTCTGTTACTGAAACTGATGAAAATGAGAGTGACAGTAATGGGGATATAAATCAAAATGGGAGACAGTCAAATGCAGATTATTCTCAGGTAATAATATTTCTATTTTTTTAACTTGACCTAGTTTTATAATACAAAGGATAACGAAAGACATAATAGAAACTATTTAATACTAAAATATATGCTTTCAAAGACATTTCAGAGAGCTTTTTCCCTTGCTATTTAAGTAACTTCCCTACCCTTTATAGTTCTATTGATGTGTATTGGGTGGGAAATCTTTCTTCATACATTTTTCTTTAACTGTCTTTTTTAATGATTTTCCCTCAGATTATAAAAGTTCTATTGCTAACACTGTCATGGTTTTGCTCTTTAGGATAAGTATATCTTAAGAAGATAGTCTGCAGTGTTTTAAATAAATCTTAGTTTATATTATGATTAGTTTATTTCAGCTACATGCAAGATGTACCTAGGCATGTGTCTAGAAAAATATTCAGGCTTCCTACACATTCCATAGAATGGCATCCTCATTTAGGACTGAATGGAAAGACTTCTGGCTAGATCTGGAAAAAGAGGAAAGGCTTCACTGCTCAGCTGGCCTGCTTTTAAATTTCAGAAGCTTTGTGCTCTAAAGGAATCCTCAGCTGTGGTTTAGACCTCAGGCTTCCTGTGCAACTCTGAGGGAATGACATTCCTCCAAACAGCACTGACTGCAAGTTGGCCCAAAACACCCAAGCCAATGCTAGTTACTAGGCAGAGGTCTCCACTGTAATTTTACAAGATAGATAAGATTAATCTTACTTAAATTTAGTAAAACATTACTAGGGTGACTTTGAGAAGTTGTAATTACTGATTTTTTTAATGCTTTTTTTTTCTTGTGTCTGTTTTTAAATTGGAATATGTATATGCTACCAAAGTCTGCTTTTAGATAAATCTTTAACAAAATGCTCCTTCCAATATTTAAATCTTACATGCTTAACAAAGAAAAAAAAGATACTTTCAAAGAGTTTCTGAATAATACACTTCATGAAAAAATACTTCATATAGGGAAATAATTGGCAACTTTGAGAAATAAAGACTTAAATACTCACTTAAAAACAAATGAACAGAGCTCCACTGAAGTTATTTCATTTGCTCAACTTTACAAAAAAACTCAATGTGGCAGTGCCAGCATCTCTTCAATTTCATTCTTACTGCAGCAAACACTACTCAGAACACCATTTGATAGCATTTATCTTTTGGCTTTAAATTTTTAAATGAATGGGAAGTAAATTTCAATGTAATTTTTGGAATGTCTATTTTTATTTCCTCTGCAGAGTGAACTCATATCATTTTTATATTTCAGCTCTCTATGTATACTGTATGTTTAGATAATGTACATGAGGATATGGTTAGTGGATTTAATGATTTTAAAATAAGGCAATTCTGCAGTGAAGGAGAATACTTTACAACAGAATATATCTATGACCTGTGATTCTGTGATATATTTAGCTATTCAGTATTTTGTGTACATTTTGTAAACAATAGCCTAATTAGTACTTCAATAGTACTTTAAAAAGTATTTTTAATAATGGCATTATACAAAAGTCATTACAAAAAGCAGCAGGGTAAAAAGGAGCTGTAAGTATGTCTCATTTTGGGACAAAGTTGGAAGTTAATTTCCAAATGGGGTCTTTCTAGAAAGGGAATTCAAGTGGCTCCTCCTCCCCACTGGTTCAGAAAAGACTTCCTTGTAGAAAAGTGGAAAAAATATTTATTGAACAAGCAAAGTATTCACAAATTTGAAAAAAGGAATAATATTAAACATTAGAACCTCTTCTTGTTCTGAAGAGATGGCAAATTCAGAGGGTCCTTGTTGTGGGGTGTAGCTTGGCTCACTCAGTCTCTTATCAATCCCTCCTGTGCTAAAAAATGCCATGTCCCAAGCCCCAAGGCACAAGCATGAGCTCCCAGGATTTATTCTAAATTTTCAGTCCAAACCAAGTTTAAACAATTCCAAAAAAATAAAACCAAAATAAAACCTGCAGTCAAAAAAAACTTCTCTGCTTCAGCTAGCTAAAAAAGTAATTAAAAGCAAAAGAAAGCTCTTTCTCACTGTCTGTGCTGCAAACAACACACACCAAAAGGAAGAAAGGAAGAAAGAAAGAAAGAAAGAAAGAAAGAAAGAAAGAAAGAAAGAAAGAGTGAGCAAGTGTAATTTCTGCAAACTAACTACTCACTTCTCTCCCCCCAGTCTCAGAACCAATCTTAAAGTGCAGAACTTAACATCCAACATAAAGAGAGCAGATGATTAGAAGTACAAGCATCATAAAATCACCCTAAAACAAAGGATCTTATAGCATATAATAATTATTGTTTTCATTACTTCAGTCTCTAGGTGTACAAATCTGGATTTGGCTGGTTGCAAATTAATAGAAGTTTATATGCTGGGATCATCAAAGGAGTGTGAAACATCCCCTAGATTTTCTCCCCTAGCCCAAGAGTGATTTAGAAGTTTAATCCATCACAGTAGGATTTGCAGTCAAGGAGAGACAAGGGCGGGTATGAAAATATGTGAGAGAGACACTGATAAAATTGGAATTGTTGGAAGAAGACATGAGGGTGATGTAGGCTGAGGGAATCTGATTCAGTCATAAAATGTAAGAAATTATGAGCAGCTAATTGACTTGTGCATGAACTTTACCTTTGCCTCAATTTAAACATCAGCTGAAAAATACTGTGCTTGTTAATAGCTGAAGTATGCAACTAGAACTTCATTTTACAGATGGGAAAAGAAAATGGATTTTAACTTCCATTACTGAAGAGTAAAAGTAAGATGAAAACAATCTTTTTTTCTTCACATATTACATCTTTTCATTAACAAAATTAAGTGGATACCTCTGGCAAATTGATAAAGGAAGAACTTGTTTTCTCTAGTTTTAAAACTTGACATAATCACATGTACTTTTTAAAACTAAATCAGTTAGTGATTAAAAAAGCAAACACTGGAAAAAAACTTTGATATCTCAAAATCACTATAATATTGCTAATTTTTAGAATTTTGTATGGCAATATACTGAATGTGAATAACTTTGGCTCCATTTTAAACTGTTATTAATAGTCAGGAGTCATCTGCTTTAAACCCTTTGATAGGGATTTGGTAAATCTTTGGGATACAGCAGTTTTATGCTCTAAGCTGACTGAAATTCAGTCAGCTGCTGTGCCAGATGCTTGACAAGTTTAAATTGGCATATTTCAATTCACTCTAATGCAAACTGCATGGAGTAACATTACTGAATATCTTATTCTCTGTTCCTAAGGTCTGTTGTCACAGAAACAGAGACTAGTGATACATGAAAGACAAAATTTTAGGAGCTGGATGTATCTTCTTTGGAAAATAAGAAGTTGAAAGACATGCCATTATCCCTCCTGTCCTCAAAATATTCATTCAAATAACCAGAAATTCTTCATTATTAAATTTTTTAAACTTTTTTTTTTCTCTGATTTTTCCCATTCACTGGTTTTATGGTCCTGGAAGCATTTGGATTTGTATTAGGAAAAATATTTTAAAATATTTAATTTTGGTAGTTAAATTGATCTTGAATCACTATTCTTCAGAAAATGCATTTTCTTAATCTTTTTGTTTAAAAACTCCATAACACAGGGCCAAATCCTTAATTGGAGAGGCTCTGTTTTAGTCTTGTTCAATAGGAAGTTAAGTAATTTAAAAGTGTAGGACACATTGAAATACATGTGAAAGTATTTTGTGGCCAGGAAAGAAACAACAGCCTTGCAGATTTATGCAACAGTAATTTTGTCAAATGCTTCTGAGAAAAAGATTATCCAGGAGTAGTGTTTTCCTTGTAGATCTGCCATTCAAAAGCCTACTTGAATATCCTTCATCAGGATGAATTTTTGGTTAGAAGTTATCTCTAATTCCATTGAGAATAAAGCACTCTGTGTTCTGTTTGAGGAAATGCAAAGCAAGACCCTCAGAATACATTTACCATCAGTCTGTGCAATGGCTACTAGATATTTCAATATACTGACCTGATTGCTAGGTTCATGCATTTAAGCAGAACTCCAATATTTCTCTTTGTGGCTTCTTCAGTGTCAAGCTCCCTGGCAACATTAATTTCTAGAGCAAATGTGTAGGTGACACATTAAAGAACAAGAATAAACTTGTTCTTTAATGTTCATGTTTCCTCCATGTTTCTTACTTCAGTCTGTCCATTATATGTTCAAACCCAGTCTTATCTTCTCATGTGCAACTGATACCAGTTTATTTAATTTGCATGCTCTGTTTTGTGCTCTTTTCATGTTCCCATAAACATTACTGAATGTTGTATCATAATAAGCTTTTCTTCTTTTCACTTCAATCCTTCTTGTGTTGTATTTCAAAAGTGCTGTGAATTGGTATTGAGTTAGCAGGAGAGCTATGTAGGAAATTAAAAAAAAAATCTATTTTCTTTACGAATATTATCATTTTGAAAACTACTTCCCCCTGCATAAAATGGAAATTCCCTGCTTATTATTTTCAGGGAAAAATTACACATGTCATCTGAAGCACAGGAATTAGAAGAGGGACTTGAGAAGAGGCATTTAGATATTTGTGATATAGAGACACTTTGTTGTGCCTACAGTTACCTACTTGCACATACATACTGGGCAGCTTCAACACAAGAGACAATAAAAGAGATGCCAAATGGGTAATCCAGTACTTTGAAGCTATTTCTATATCTCAGTTTGTGCACAGCTTTGCAGATGCTTGAGTTTTTGTGACAGTCTTTTTTTCAAAACCCACCTCTGCTACCTGCTCTCATGTCACAGATAAAATGAGAACTGATATTCCATTTAGTGAACACAGTGACTGAGGAATGAAAAAAAGACTGTCCAAATGACTGTAGATGCAAAACTCTTTGATGATATAACTCTCAGGTCAACATCAGACCTTGAAATTTAATGCAGGTTTAGATCTTAGGAAATATTTTGGTCATCTTTGTCATTTTAAAGGCATTGAAATGGACTTTTTGTGTTAAAAATGGAGTATCTGAAACTTTATTCTTCCACCTGCAGTTATATACAGAGTTATATTTTATGAAAAAGACTTCTGTTTTACACAGAAAAACTGGTGTGCTAAATTTTGTCATGCATCATTTCTAGAAAAGAAAAGGCTACTGTTTTTATAAGAATATCAGCTAAAGTTTAAAATTTATTTTTTGGTAGATTTGAATAAAATAAAAATGTAGCTAATATTAGGAGGCTGAAAAATATGAATGGATCCTTGAACATAACAAGATAGCTATACATTTATGGATTACCATTATTTTTACAAATATGCATTAATGATTATGAAACATAGAGGATGAGAAATTAGATTTTAAAGTTACCTACAGAATTTTCATTCAGATTTGCCATTCATTGAAGGAAGAACAGTAAGTATTTCTCCCAGAATCTAACTGTGTGCATCATTCCATGTTCACAGCTGGATCTAAGTCTTTTCTAATTTATTTCTTTATAAGATACTTTGGCAGCAGAACTGAATTTTCAGGCAATGTGTGTTCATTAAGGAGGAAAAATTCTTTATTTTCTATTTCTGTGCCAGTGTCTTAAGCATGGTACATGAGGCAATAGTACAAAAGAACAAGAGCTTTCCTGACACCTCAGTTGTGTCCAAGTCAGTGAAGATTAGGCACACAAACACATCCTGTGCCACTGAAAAAGCAGCTTTTGACTGTGTTATGTTTGTTCTCCAAAAACTGAGTAAATGAACCTATGGGAGTCTCTACACTGTCTAAATTATGTCAGTCTGCCCCTCAAAATATATTTCTTGATTGTCCTGAAAAAGCATAAAAGCTCCAAGTCAGCACAGCTCCCACAGCTCCTCTTTGAAAATAAAAACAGAAAATCACTGTGTGTGTCCAGCTGCTGGCCAGCTTCAGCACCAGCACCTCTGACACACAGAAAGATATGTGAGGAGTTTGGGTGGGGAGAAGGGTGACAAATCTAGGTAAAGGGATGAAAGAAAGCTTGCAAATTTGTTTGTAATAGCCTTTTTAGGCTTTAATATTTGTCTTTTCAAAGGCAAAGCTAGTCCAGCTAAGCCATTAATAGCACCAAATTCAAATAGGAAGTAAACTGCAAACTGTGCATTCTCTTTTTCCTGCCCAACCTCACCAAAAATAAAAAAAATAAAAAAAAATTAAAAAAAAAAGAAAAGGCTGAAGTTGAAAGTTGACTCTCAGTGTTATGTCATATTGTGGACAAGAGGGCAGTCAGAAAGAAGCATGACTAGGCACATGTTTTTGAATCAAAGATTTTAATCTCTCAAAGACAAGGACCCTGTCTTTGTAAATTTAATGAGTAGACTTTCTGAAAGGCTGGCTAACTTCATTTGAACTTCAAGTGTAAGCATCTATATTAAATTCATATTAGTCAGCAGTTCTAGCTTGGAGCTGGGGTTGACCAGGATAAAGTTGTTTGTCAAAAACATTTAAAAAAGAGGCTACATTTTATTTATACAGTGATAGAAAACAAAAGATGCTATTGTAATCAAGGATGCTGTTGGTAATGACAGTTGTATTCTGTCACTTGCACAGCAAGAAATTCTTGTTGGAAAAGGAGTTCTTTATATATTTTTCAAGAATGGAAACAGAAAAAAAAATGGAATTGGTTGTAGAATAGGAATATTAGTTCTTAGAATAAAATGTAACTTTATTGTTAAACCACTGTAGTATCAAAGAGCATTTTAAATGAAGTGGTAGGTATGTGAAACAGCTTTTATCTCAAATTACAGATGACATATATTCTCTAGAAAAACATCCATCTGTCTGTTGGTGATATGGATGTTGGTATTATGGTGAAATTTGCTACTCTTATTTTTAATTTAAAAACCCAGCCCAAACCCGTGATGATGACTTACCAGCTTGTTTCTCTATCTCTGGAAGGACTGCCCCAAAATCAGGTGTTTTCTGTAACAAAATAATGCAAGGTTATAATCACCATCTTTACTTTTTCTTGCTTTGTTTTTTCACTGTGTAGGAGACCATCCCCTTGTTGCAGGAAAAGGAAGAGGTACCCAGTAAAGGTAATGTGTAAAGTTTGTAGTCAGAGTTTTGCCATTCCTGTGTTGGTTGGCATCAGTGTTAATCCTCATGCACATATATCAGGAGTTTTATGTCTGCGTGTTGGTTTTACAGGAAAAGGTTTCATAGAACTAGTCAGAGCATGTATATTCATATGTAGAGTAAAATCTTCAGTTTGGTGTTCAAAATAATTCAAACACTTCACATAAGTTACTCTTTGGGAAAGGACAGGTGATTTTGTACACAGGGTGCTTTTTTAAGAACTGTGAATTTATTTTCTCTTTTCCTGAAAAATGGCACCAAAAAAAAAATAACCAAACCATTCATTTAATTTCAATGAAAGTTTGTTTGAAATGTGTTTTACATCACTATTTGAAGAGTATTCAGTTTTTTTCAAAATCACTTTTTTTTTTTTTTTTAATTACTTGGAATGTTTGAAGGATTTGGTCAGAAAAATAAGAGGATCTTAAAAATAACAGCACTGTGGTTATTTTACTGGAAGCCTAACACCCATGTTAAATTGAAGAGACAGTCTAGATTTTTCAGCTTTCAGGTAGTTTTTCCATAGTTGAAGGAAAGGAAAAAGACCTGTGGTGACTTTCCTTATATTGCATTTCTTTTGCTTCTTGAAAAATAGTTGAAAATTAATTTAGAGCCACACATTAACTCTGTGTGTAAGGGTGATAATGAAATATTGCAAAACGCATTTAAATATAAATTATGTATGTTTCTAATAGCTTTCTAATTTGTTGTACCTTATGTTTGAGTATTACCTCATCTTTTTCCTCAGCAAGCATTCTGAATAAATAGCAGTTCAATTCTTCTATTCTGAATAAATAGCTGTTCAATTCTTCTATTCTCAGTTGCTGAGCTATTCTTAAAACTTCTTTTTGGACCAGGTAAAACATTTTCAGTAGCTATTTATATGACTCTCAGATTAAATGTGGAGAAAATTAAATTACAACACAAAAAGTTATTGCAAAATCTCTCTACATATATCCGTGTTTATATTTTGGTGTGAATCTGACTTTAATTCTGATTTTCCTGCAATAAAATTCATGTAATCTAGTTCAAATGTGTTTCTGTTTAGAAGTAGTTAGACTGGTTTTTGTGAGTAGCATCATAGCAGGTATTAAGTACTAGAGGCAAGGCTAGGTCCTTGTGTCCTCCAAATTTCTCTGTATTTTTTTCTGTAAGTTGTAAAACACCACCTCATTAACCTTTCACTGAATAGGAGCTTTGGGCAAAGGGGTCTATTTTTCTTTATAAAAATGAATTTAGGTTTCCAGAAATCATATTGAAGATTCTAGGGCACTGTTCAACATGTGGTAGTTTATTGAGGCAGACTACTTAAGCAGCTGCTGGTACAAACCCTAAAATTTCCATATACAGTTGCTTCAGTCACTGTTTGGACTCTTTAGGTTAGTGGGATAGCTTTTAGTTTTAAACTGTATGCATAATAACTGATGTATGGATAATTTCCTTGTAATTTTAGGATAAAGAATGATACTACTTTAACTTGCATATTGGCTCTGTGTGTCTTTTTGTCTTTGCAGAAGAATATGACCATATTAATTTAGATACAAAACAAATGTCAGAAAGAGCTGATACTGATATGAAGAGCCAGACAGAGGCTAAATCAAAGGATGAAACAGCATCACAAAATATTTCAGTTTCCAGGGAAACCTGGATTACCTTTGAAGACTTCTGTGTTTGTTTCCAGTAAGGAATAGAGGGTTTGGGTTTTATTCCATACAATATACTGTATCACAATGGTAAAATTCAAAATATGACTACATAAAAATTGTATCTTCCTAACAGATCTCCTTTGCATAGGTATCCTGCCTTTTGGGGTGGCTTCAAGGCTGTTCTTAGACCAGGTGTAGCATCCCAGCTGCAGCCCTGCTCTGAGCCTTGGGGGTGAACACAGTGGAGAGCACAAGCACCAGCAGCTGTCCATGAAGCACCAGTCAGGCTGCAGCTGGGGTGGGACATTGCAGGTCACGGGGGGTTGTGGCCATTCAGAGCTTTTACAACCCACGAGGCACAGTCTGCATCAAGACAGCACAATTCTAGAGAAAAAGAAAGTTTTTGAAATCTGTTGTTATCAGCATAGCTTTGCTTGATCAACTAGATGTTCTGTCTCACTTCCTTTTCATTTCCAAGGCATTTATGCCTCTGAGAACATAAAAAAAGTCAGTGTACTTGTAGCACCATATCTTCAGCTTCTGTCTTTCAGATTTAAGAAGCCTGGTACAATACATATCCTTTAGAGAGTTGAAGATTGCTGAGGGAAGCAATTTTATCAGAGAAAATTCACCCAGTTCTTTCCTTGTTTGAACGTGTAACTGAGATTTCTTTGTGAATCTTCTATTTTCATAAATAAGTGTTTAAACTCTATTCCCTCTGTAAAGGAGAATGTATAACTTCTATACCAGCCTGCAGTACAGAAACTTTAGGAACAAAAAGTCACAGATCACTTTAGGCCTTGTTAAAATTTCCATGCTACTCTTACTTCCTAGGTCCAGGAAAATGGGACATTCAGGAAAAAGAAAAGCATCACAAGCAATTTAATTTCCTTTAGAAGTCTTGCTCACAGGCAGAGAATGTGAAATATTAACTTTTTACTTTATTAGTCAAATGTTAAACTACTGTTGACCTTTTGCAGACCAATATTAATATTAATAAAGGCAAAAAGCATTTGGCAGTTTCTTATCTGTAAATAGGTGAGAGTTTATTTTCAAAGTCAACTGATAAAGTAGCTGTTAACAGAGCATCTTGATTGACCTTAAATGAATTTATCCCTCAGAAGAAATTAGACATCTAAGATTTGTGCCCATCTGTTCAGGTGGAAGCTTTTCCTTCTCTGCCATGCCTACCTCACTCAGATACAGTGAAAATAAGAAAGTTCCTAGTTCATATCAACTTTAAGAAGTGTGGAATATTTAAATCATTGTAAGAATTGCTATCTCAGCAGTAGATCAGGATCCCTGTGAGTTTTTGAGTAATCACTATATTGGTTCAGATCTGAGTCCATCCTCAATTAAGGCTGAAACCATTTATGTCTCCATTGGTGAAAAGAAAATCAGAAAAAAAAATTGTTGCCAGGAATTATATAGCTTTCTGAAGGTCTGCAAGCAGCACAGAACTGAAAAAAAAATTAATAAAGTATATAAACCAGTCCTTCTTTCAGTTATACTTTGTATAAAACTTCATTACAGTAACTTTCATGTGGGTATGGAAGTTTTAGAGTAATATTAGCATGTTACCATTTATAGAATGAAAATACACAAATTAGTTGTCTGACCTCCAATGGAAAAGTGTAGAAATGCAGCAAATATATGAATTAATTTCAGCTGCATTCTCTGGAGATTAAATGTATGCACCTTTTTTATAACTAAAAATGTTGAACCATTTTTGAGAAATAGCTGTGAGTCTGATTGTGAAATTATTATCTTGTGCTATGAAATAGACATTTACCTTATTACATTACCTTGTTATAAATTAAATTATGTAATTTATACTGTTTATTTTCTTACAGTCTTATATTTCAATTTTATATTCTTCTTAGGAACCTGTATGTTTTCCACAAGCCACATACATATGCTTATAATTATCAGAAGACATGTTTTCAGGTAAATGACTGTATTGTGCTTTATTTTTTTCAAAGACTTACATAATTAGATAATACATATATCCTAAAGGATATTGGTAGATCATATAGAACAGGTATTATTGAAAAATAATAATACATTAAGATTACTGTAGTCAGTGCAAATTATGTTTGCAAGCAAATATTCAGCATTTTATATATGTGTTTAAGAAAAAGAAAAATGCTGTGGAGTGCTTCTGCACCATAGCAATAAAATGGCTTATATAAAGAAAAATGATAGTGAATCAGATCTCCAACCACTCTTTATTTTGATTTAAAACTACCTTTTAACAGTTTGGTGTCTAAATTAAATTTAATGATCATTCAGCTACAGAATCTGCTCTTCAATTCTCCTTCATCTTCCCCTGTCACTGAAAACCCATACTGTAAGTCTTGTTTAGCATAACACTCCATTTTCTCTTTAAATGCTAAGTCCTTTTGCTATTTACAGCATCCTGTTGCAGGGATTTAGAAATACTCTTTACTTACATTCAAATAATGAAATTTCTCTAAACCTGCCACTAGTTCCTATTATCAGAAGGTTATTCAACATGCTTGAATATCCTGTCCCAGCTCTTATTTTATAGTGTATCTGAAGTGTGACTGTAGAGTACTGAAATGTAAACACCAGGCATGAAGTTGATGTGAAATCCTGTACTGAGAAGGTTAACTACATGGATTATGCTCCATAATTGCAGTGCACCTGCAATTTCCCACCTCTCTGTAACCACATCACAAGAAATTTTACTAATGATTGTGCAATATACTTTTGTAAGCCATAATCAGCATTAAGACTATGTAAACCTCTGTGCTGTTGTGCCAAAAAAAACCCTTAACCCTTTGCTGTAAAACCATTCTAATTTCTAACATTGAAAGAGATGATGTTTACAGTATTAGGTAAATTCTGTGCCATGCTTATAAATGAACATTATCCTATTATTATAGGAGAATAAAAATACAAAAAAAAAAAAAAAAAAAAAGCATTTATGTAACTATGGAATATCCAGGAAGACAAGTACTGTAACAGTTCTGAAGAAAGAAGCTCATTCACCATTAGATTTGGAAGAATTATTAGGAACAATAGAATCAATCTATAGTTTCTGATATTGTCATAGGAATAATGTTTTAAGCTGAGAGTGAAAGATGTTACCCTCAGAGTTTTGTAGGAGAAAAACCCCTTTTTAAGGGAGGATCACTCATATCTATAAATTCAAAGAGTACTTATTTCTTTCAAGCTTTCTGTAATTAATTTGAATCAGAAAGTTGCAGCAAAACCCCAACTTTTTGATCTTCTCTTAATTGTTTTGCAAGTAAAAGTACTGCATTTAGGTACATATGATCAGTATACTATAAAAGTAGATGTATTCTTATGGAAAATATAGTTCTGTTTCCTTGTATCTCTTAACTGAGCATTATTATGCATGCAGCATGAAGCTCTGGGGTTAAATGGCATGTCTGAAATTTGGAAGAAGTAGTGACAATTCATTGCTTACTTCCCATACCATAGCTAAGGTCACCATATTCAAAATAATAGTTGTATAAGGCCAGCTGGACACCATTCAATGCTAATGAATGAACAAACACCCATTTTTCTGCACAGTCTTCTGATGAGAAAGTCTTCTATTATTTACTTGTGGACAGTCTGAAGCCCACTGAAATCCTGGTGAGCTTTTCTGCATTGGTGCACTGGTGTGCTACTGAAGGTAAGGCCAACACACAAAAGGACACCTCAGGGTTGGGGTTTCCCATTCTTGGATATGTTTGTGCCACTGGGTTGGTCTGCTGAGCACTTGGGTGCAGTTTGAGAGCTCAGCAATAGTTTGAAATAGTCAAATTGATTTTATTCAGTATTCAAGTGGTACCTCGTCATTATTTCATATTGATGATGAATATTTTCATGAAAGAATCCCTCCTTTTTCTGTTTATTATGATTTGCTGGAAGCTTTTCATCTGTTTATTTCTGGAATGGGTTTCCTTGTGTTTCTTGGGGTTTCTTTCCTGCAGATTCCACTCTTGCAAGCTACTTTATGCCTTAGCTGATCATAATGCAGCAAAACCAGCAATATAACCAAAGTGTATTTCTGAAATTATTTTTAAAGGAGTATAATAATACAATAAGCTCTCAAGTACATTTAAGTTGGCTTTCTCAAGACCTAACAACCCTAATGGTTTAAATATTAATCCCTTGTTTTTCATGACAAACAGAATGGAATTCAGGAGAGTTAAGGTTATGGTAGTTGGTTTAGATTAATCAGATATTTAAACACTTGACATGGATGTAATTTAATGCATCTAGAGTGGAGTAGAGAGAACCAAAAGAAAGCTTAAAAAACCCCAAACTGACCATTCTGTTAAATTAATTAAACTGTAAGCTATAGATGTAAATAAATATAATTTATATGGCTGTTTTCTTCCTTTTCATGTGGACAGAAAGGATTTGTTTGGAGTTTTATAGCAGCCTTAAATGACTTAGAAGATGTCTGATGACTACGTCTTAGTAACATATTTTATAACCATTTTGTCTTATATTCTATTATTATTATTATTCTATAAATTCTATTTATTTAAAAAAAAATAGTACAAATAAGCCATATTTTGTACCGCCAATGCATTTTAAATGACTGTTTTTCTCTGTGTTAACAAAACCTAAATGAAGACTTTAATGACTGTGAAGTAGCTACAGATTCTGCTTAGGTGTTTCTGAATGTTACTGTTATTCACCCTCCCCATATTATGTGGGTTTCCTTTCCTTTCCTTTCCTTTCCTTTCCTTTCCTTTCCTTTCCTTTCCTTTCCTTTCCTTTCCTTTCCTTTCCTCCTTCCTTTCCTCCTTCCTTTCCTCCTTCCTTTCCTCCTTCCTTTCCTCCTTCCTTTCCTCCTTCCTTTCCTCCTCCTTCCCCTTTCTCTAGGTACTAAACAAGAATGTTCAACGGGTGTGCTGAGGGTTGAATATTTCTCTTGGAAATCTGTGACTCCTGGAAAACTTGTGTTAAAGATACATACATCTGCAACCAAAGCTACTATGGTAAATCTTCCTGTTGGGTATGTATGAGGCTTCCTTTCTGTCCTGACTCTTTAGGTAAGGCTTGAAATGATCCTTTACACAGTTACCCAGTATGCACTTATTTCCTAAAACATAAGTTTTTGGAGTTTTGGACTGGTTGATAGCTAGGATTTGGTAAGACTGCCAAATTACTGTGATTTTACCAACACTTTTATAAAGATTCTGAGCACTTTACTCTTACTTAGGAGGATTTAACGAGAAAAATCACACTGAATTGCTAAAAAATTGATTTAAATTTCTACAAATTGCTACTTAAAAGTGTTTCTAACTAGAATGGTTTGAAATATTCCCTGGAGTAGCAAGAAAAAGATAAGAATTAGCATTTTTAGTGGGACTGTGAAAGCATGATGATACCATAGGCGGTTTCAATGCTTTTCTTGAAACAGGATTTATGAAACATGAGAGGAGAAATTCTAACATTGTCTATAAAGTCTTGCATATCTTACTTCCCATTCACATACTGCTTAATATGATTTTTTTTCTCTTTGCATGTAGGTATAAATATTCAGAGTGGGGCATTAGCTGATGGTTTAAATAAAGAAATAAAAAGCAGGAGCCCTTCATAGGTTATTTTCTGAAAAACCCTTCCAAGGAAACCAGGAAAGTGACATCTTCAGGTCTTGACATCAGTATAATGTTCCTGACTAATTCACTGAGGCCTTCTACTTTACCAAAAAGAGAAAATCACCAATTTAATCTCAAAGAAATGAAGCAAAATGTATTTTTAAAAAATTAAGTAAGATGTCTAATAAATAGGCATAGAAAGAAAATACCACACCAGCATACTGAAATTAAATCAAAGATCTTTAATAACCCTCTTTAATTGTTTTGATTCAAACTAACACTGGAATAGTTATTATTATGTTTATAGACTACATTCACATCTAGTTCTGCATTCACATGTATTTTCTTGGTGTGGTTTCTGAACGTTCTATGTCTCTGATACTGATATGTGTATCCTTTTGCACCTCTAAATTTCAAAGCTAACAGAGATATCACCAGCTCAAATTTATCAGCTTCCCACCTTTGATTCTCTTTACTCCAGTCAGAGACAGGAGGTTTTCAATCAGATTTAATTTACAAAGGTGTGGGAGACAAATGGGCTTATAGACCTCTTCCACATTTCATTCCAAAAGAGAAGTCACTTGGTAAGCATGGAAGGCATTCTCTTCCCACTTTTTGTTAGTGAATTAGAGGCATTTAAAGTCCAGTCAAAAGAAGATGTATTTAAAAACTACCAGTGTATCTGGGGGGCATTAACTCTCCTTTCCTACTCTCACTTCTGGATCTCTGGTTAACACTTTGAAGCTGTGGCCTGGATAAGCTTCTCCACCTAAACACAATTCTGACAATGGTACTACCAAATGTGTGAAGGGAAAATCTTAAGGAATTGCTGCAATTTAAAAAAAAAAATGTTTCTTTATTTGTTTTTTTTTAACTGTAGGCGACACATCCTGCTCTTCACAGTAACTTGTCCCCTGGGGCACCACATTCATCTGTGCACCATGGTACCATGCATCTTTGGAGAAGAGGATGCTGTGATGCCAGCTCTTCAGAAGGTGTGCATAATGACTAATCAAACATTGTGATAACAGTTCTTCTCACTGCTAATTAAAGTGAAGCTGTATTGGATTTTCATTTCGAGTTATTATATTCAATGGTGTAGTACTAATTTGAATATGATATTGGTAAGGGCATTAAAGGTATGTGTTTTACAGCACAACAGGTATTGGATGCATATTGCAAAAATTGTCTTACATAAATATGTGACTTAAAATTGGGTAGTATTGTGGTTTACATTGAAGTGCAGCATAAAATGTGAAAAATGCTCTTGTTGAAATACAGGGTAGCATATAATTCACTCTTTGAGGCATGTCATAAAATATATGTATAAAAATTAATATTAAAAAATGCCCACCTATTTTGATAAAATCTCACATCAGTGAAGTATGTTTGTTCCCATAAGATGGCATATTACTCACTAGGTCCTAGAACAGTTTTTATGTGTAGAATAAGCAATTTATTCAAACAACTTTTCATAGCTGAGATAAGAGGCCCAGGGGAGAAATTATTACAGCTTTTGCAGTAATTTTGTAGCATTGTCTGTAATCCAGACAGACACCACTGTCATCCATATTCTCAAGGTTTCTTTAGCAAGCAGTAGGCCCAAATATTTGTTGAAGTCCTTGAGGGGAGGGAATATATTTTCTAGACAACATTTGTGCAAAGACATTTTAAAAAATGAGTGTAACGGCAAATTTACATAACAGTGTGGATTCTGGGTGCTAATAATAGAGCACTAAAACAGCTTGTGCAACTTATCACATTTATTATGGTAAAGAAGTTGAAATAGATGAAATTGGGTCATTAAAAATATCTTGTGGCTGCACTATCCCCTTGCCTTTAATTTTTGGGTAAAAAGCTATTTCTCATCAAGAAAATAAACCAGAATTTTTTCCTTGGGTTTCCCTGCACTTTTCTTTGAAGCAACTTCTCTGCAGGCTGTCATTTACAGCAAAGCTGCCACATTGTTGCACAGAAATCCTGATGAAAATTATTGATGCATTAGCCTGCATGTATTTGATCCTTGTTTTCAACAGGATACTAATGCTAATTTGTCCTTCTGTAACAGAAGGTGCTGAGCACTTCAGCTGACAGTCTTGTTTCTTGAGTAGAAAGTCTCTATATGAATCTTATTTTTGATTAAATTTCCTAGGTATAGGATATAGGAAAAATAAAACCATGACTAGGTATATCTTATGGTGCCTGTTCTTTATTTCACTGGCTAAAAGCAGTGAGAATTTGATATGCTTTTGAATATCAGTGACATAGTTGATTTTACGGTTTTTAATATTGACAAAAGCTGCATGAATTCCAAAAGTTTTATGCTTCATCACAAAAAAAAAAAAAAAGTCTTGCATTCTGTCATGGCCCAGAAAGAAAACCAAAGAAAATCTTAAAGCAATCTTTCTAACAGTGGTTGGTTTATTCTCTTTCCCCAGGAGAGCTCTCGATTTATAGAACAAGCTACAGTTATCCTGAAAGCTGTTGGAAATGTGATAAATAATTTCAGCAGTAAGGATGAGCTTCCTAAAGCCTTGAAGGAATTGGAATTATCTTATTGTCCTCCTGGCCTCCAAGACACTAAAATAGCTGAAGAAAACATCAAGGTGAGCAAATAGTTTTAATGAACACATATTTAGAAGCTACAGAAGCTGGAAAACTGCTTAACATTGTCATTATCCTCTTCCAAACAATGCCAGTGTGCTTAACAAGGACCACCTGCTTGCCCTGAATGTGGCATTCATTATAAAGTGTAAGCCCAAATGACAGAAATTGCCATTATATGATAATTATCTTTTTCAAGAAGAAAACTTTCAGTGTGCAGAGTAGCACATTCTAAATTGAGCCTATTTTTTTCAATCTAGTTTAACATACTTTGGGTCAGAAAGCATGAGCTGGTTTTATATGACAACTTCCTTTTGAATTTGAAAGATGCTACCTGAAAGGCAGAAAAGTCTAATGGTTGCTTTCTGTGCCTAATGTTGATGGAACAGGAAAATATTATTAAAGCTTAAAGTTCTGAAGGCAGTAATGAGTTCTCTCATTCACTGTATTTCAAGTTGGTTTTCTTTATTTCTTGAAATTACAGCATTCTTATTTATCTTTTCTGCTCTGTATGTATGAAAAATTACAGACACATGATGAAAACATCACACTTTTCTGTAGATCTCTATGCTATAACTTTCCAATATTATAAAAATACTGCAATAAAAAATTTTATAGAATATACACTAATTTTTGTATGTATGCAAATGTTAATTATATAGCTATAACTTGATTTTTCTAAAGTCAGTATTTTATATATTCCAGATTCGTTTATTTTTATCAAAGTACTAGAAAGCTAATGCAGTTTAGACATAGTATAATTTAGAGGATTGAATAAAAGAAAGAGTTTAATATTATTATAATCATTGATATTAAAAATTCGAACACCTAAGCTAGCACTTTTACACATGGGCTTGACACCAGTCTCAAATTCAGCAAAATAACAGAATTCATGATGAATGATTACAGGTGCATCACTCATGAAAGAGATGATTTACATGCTAAGTCCACCAGGAAAAGAAAATTGGTCTGAACTCAGGAATGAAATATACAGATTTTAAATACTGATCCTCAGGTGATATATGTGCAAAACTTAGAGACCTTAAGAAAAATTCAATGGTCATGAACACACATATCCCTTAATTTCTCCCCTTTTAGAAGACCAATGTATAGATGAAAAAAAAGAAGAAATTAGATAAATAAAAGGCACTAGGCTGACAGTGATTCAAGGATGGAAATATGGAAATTATCTGTCTTTAACACAAACAGTGAAAAATTGTTCTGAATACAAGAAAGAATCTACTATATTCTTTCTTCCCTATTTTTGCAAATTTAAAAATAAATTCTATTTATTAGTATTAAAATACATAAATGCATAAAATATTTCCAGAAAGCAGAAAAATATGAAACTAAGAGCAGTGAAAGGAAAAAAAATCTCAACTTTTCTAGTAAGTTTGTTGTTCAACTCAGCTTATGAAACAAGTTCTCTAAAACACACTCTGAAATTCCCATCTACTAGGAGTGGGGGAGGAAAAGACTGGATTTCTGCTCTTTAAGGAGCACCAGTATGTCAAAGCATAAAAATAGAGCCCAATCTTGCCATGCTGCTGCACCTCCTGATGTCAAAAGCTTTCCCATTCAGTTAGCAGTCTCTGCTCCAAAAGCTCCAGTTTAGAACTCCCATTGTCATGAGAGCAACTCTAATATCTTCTCTGTCCTCTGGTATGAGGCCATCAACCCCCTGCACATAAACTATTAGGATGTTTCTGGGTGATAAACACACTGTAGAATAAGTCCTATTTTCTTATTTTTATAAGCCAGGCATGAAACAGGTTTTCTCTCTATTGTTGTCTTGAGGCATTGTAGTCCTGCAGTTGGGATTAATTTTCAGATTCAGTAATTGTTAGAGGAAGTGAAATACTTCATTTATACATGGTAAGAGATAGAGGGAAACAGTTTTTGAAACAATAATGAGAAACAATATAAATCAGTCTTTATAAAGGAATCATTCTGTGAATGCTTTTCCTCTTTCTGATTTTAGGCTTTCAATAATGCATTTTGGAATTTGATTGAATACGTATTAGACAAGAAGGATCTTTCCAGATATAAATTTGCCTTCAGGTCCTTTACTTTGGATTTTAAAGACACTGATATTTCTGAGGATGACACTGTGTTTTCAGGTAATATATTGATATTCCTAATCACTTCAAATATTTCTGCACTTTCTTATTTTCAGGGAAGCCAGCTCTTCTCCATTCTTGTTTTTTCTAGCTGAAGTAGGCAAAGTTAATTTTTTAGCCTAAGACTTCTACTGTTGACAGGACATCTAAGGCTCCTCTCAGAATAGAGATTATCCTTTTCTTTGTTCCAGAAAAATCTGTTTATCCTTCATTAATTTATAAAACTGCCCTGGGTCTCCTTTGAGTTGCATTTATCAGTATTGACAAACATTAAAAAGCATCCACATTTCTTCACCTATTGTACTTCACCTCATCACTTTTGCTCACACTATCAGCTGAAAAGACCTCAAATGCCTATATTGTTCACAAAATGAGAGTGAAGGAAGACTCAAGTTAGTACCTTCATTGAAAGTTCAGTTATTTCTTAGTGAAGGGCTGAGAGGCTTTTGTTCACTTTTGGGGGAGGGGTGTTTTAATTTTCGTTATCTTGCTTGCTTGTTTTTTAAGCTTGTTAATTGGGCTGTTACTCTGTTGCTTGGCTAATTGGTTGGCTAGTCATACCCATGTAGTGTGGAAATTTGAGCCTATCCTGAGAGGAGCCAACACATTTATTATAAGCAGGGATAATTCTCTTACCACTGTTTCTTTGTTTCATTTTTTATGCAGGCTGGAATTTTGCACAATTAGAATTAAGTTTGTCTGGCAAACAAATATATGGCTCCTTTCCGTTTTAGGACTTATTTTTCTGTCTCTGTAACTTTTTAATCTATTAATGTTAGCATTTAATTTACCAATAAAAGCCTTATGTATATGGTTTCACATCACAACAGAAAAATGATTTATCTGATTGGTGGGAAGAACATGATCACCATTTGAAGGCTTTTTATGGGGACTTAGCTTTTTCTTTGTTTATTGTTAACTTACATAATAAAGTGTTTCTAATTCATCAAACAAGATGACACTAACTTCCTTTTGATTAGTTTTTTTATTCTGGAAAAACAGTATAAAAGACTAAATTAAAGTGTACACAAATATCATTACTGACACAATGTCATAAAGCTTTCATCCTTTTAAGAAAGCTCTAATAAGCATGTGTGCTTATCTCTCTTTACTGGGAACTTTCCTCTGAATCTGCTCTCTTCTGAAGGTTATTCTTCCTGTGAGACCTCAGGTATTTTTCAGAGAATTCCATCCCATGACAAGAGTATGTTACAAGGGTCAGCATATTGACATTTATCACACCACTTAAGGTAAACAACACCTGTCACATTTTTTAAAGATGACTGTGCTACTGATTTCTGTATTCCAAAAAAACCCCAAAAAACCCTTAAACACTTGTCAGCATTAGAAGACATTTTTAAAATAGATTTGAATAATTAGCACAGTTGACAGGTTGTAGCAAAGATCTCATATAAATTACTAAAATATAAGATCCACTGTGACAGAATATTTTTTAGGAGTTGGGCAGTGAATCAAAAAAGTGGAGTAAATATATGGAGAAAGAAAGTTCTGTTTCAGTTTTATTTCTTCCGGTGTCCAATATTTCCTTTAAAGTTATTTGCTTTTCTAGAATTAAATTACAAGAGGTGCCTATTGCACTGGAAAGGTAATTGTTTCCCTTTGGTTTTGTTGATATTGGACATTTATTGACATTTTGCCCTGATTAATAAATGTTGCTTTGGAGGAAATGCATGCTTTGTTCAGGTTCCATCCAGAATCCTAAAGAAATGAAGCAGAAACCAAGTGAACTGTCAGGGAAAAAGCAGTAGATAGCAGGAAAAAAACGGTGGAAAACTGCATTGTAGAAAGGCCTAGAAGGATTGGCATCAGCTGAATGTCCTGCCCCCTCTTTAGCACTGCTGCATTGTCAGGTTAGTTGCTCAAATCTTGTCAAGACCTGAGGCTGTTACTCTTTGGAACCTAACAGACATCAGTGTAAACTGCCATTGCAGATGAATGAAATATTTTTGTCATATGTGTCTGCAAGTATATCAGGTCAAATCTGAGCTTTTTTTTTTTTTGAAACAACACCTCCATTTTATATTGGTATATTTATTTTCCACTCTGTGCTGAATTAATCTCAAGATTTACCAAGGGCAAGGGTATTATGATTTACTGCAGCTAGTGGTAAATGCCTGCTAAGGTTTCAGGATGAGGAGCCATCCTGAAAATGATCTAGTCATATTTGACTGCCAAGTATCATCCATCCCATGGAGCAATTAGCAGAAGAGTCACAAAAAACAAGTGATAGACCATGCCATGTGAACATATGAGTAAAGAATGGAAGCACCTGAAGGTGAGTGCTGCACCATGGCATGCCTCTTCTGTTGTATTCTGCAAGGAGAGTGAGCAAAGGGCCCTGCAGAACTTTGGGCAGCCATAAGGTGCTGAATTTGCAGAGGTATGTGATGCTTCCTGGGAAAGGAATCATATCAGGCTGCCTGCCTGCTCTCTGTCACACATGTTCTTTGTTTAGCTTGTCCTGGTTTCATTGGGCCAAAGAGTGAGCCAGTGGAGCCAATAAAGGCACTGATTTTCAAGTCTCAATCACTTGACAGTCATTTTGGCACATTTCAAGGGCTACACTTCTTTCTCATGGCTAAATTCTGACTTTGAAGTTGGAAGTGGAGTGTCCTTTGTACACAGTTCTCTTAAAATCTTCTGGTCTGAAATTTTATCTAGAAGTTGAGCTGTTCTCTATAAGCTCATCTTAAGTGT
The DNA here is from genome assembly GCA_013400255.1 of Sitta europaea. Taxonomy (NCBI): domain Eukaryota; kingdom Metazoa; phylum Chordata; class Aves; order Passeriformes; family Sittidae; genus Sitta; species Sitta europaea. The sequence goes on from VXBS01001505.1 coordinate 42,788, forward strand.
GAAACTGTATTTGGGAAGTCCTGCTCAGTTCTTTTTCAGAACAAGCTTCTCTCTCCTTCAGAAACATATGTTAAGATGATTGATTATACAATTGTGTTGTGTGAGTGAAAAGAGAATTCTGAACATTTGTTTCTTCTTGCACTTTGGGTTTGAACTTGAGTTCCAGTAAGGGGTGAGGGAAAGTTTGACATTATTTGATTGAATATGTAAAGTGCCTCTTGAGTACATGCAAAATAGTCCTCTTTCAAAAAAATCATTCCTACATTGCCTCCAGGAAAACTGCAGTGAATTTATGGTGAGCAGTGTCTTGATAGGCTGCTTTGAAAGCTTCAGTTTTATTATTAGCATGGTGTCTTCTGATTAACAGCTAAGACATGTCAGAGATATTTGACAAATCTGTTTTCAATCATAATGTCAAATTTGAAACATCCATTAATTCAATATTGCTGGATTTAAAGCATTGACTAGTTCAAGCCTGATTGATTCAAAGCATTTCACAGTATACATTTCTCTGCTTATAAGAAAAAATATTAAGGAATATTAATTAAAAAAAACCTTGAAAGATCAGAATATTTTATTCAGACCTCAGTATTTTGCCTAAAATGTTGCAAAGGGAAGTATTTTTGTTCTTATGACTTGTATAAAAAAATTAGATCAATAAAGAACCTGCTTAGGGGTATATAGTAATAATTTTTGGGTTTCAGCCTGATCTGCAGTAACTTTTGACAGTTTCTATAAATAGAATTATTTCTATGTGACGGTTCATACACATTTTTTACATTTGTGTTTTCAGAAACAGTGTAACGTTTAACTGGCTAACTGTATAGCGAGATATTCTTTATTCTCACAAATGAAATATTTTATTTCCAGAAGTATAGGTATTTATTTCTAGTTATGGAGTCCACTTGACATCCTTAGTGGATGAAGTTTTCTGCTGGTTCACAGGGCAACACCACATCAATACTTTTTTATTTACTTTTCTGTATTATTGATTCCTGCTCCATGTTAGGATATTCTTACCTATTAGGTCAATCTGTGTATATGTGTGTTCATATATATACAACTATTACTTTATAATACATTATTTTTCCTTATATGATGAATGTAGGCTCTGCAGAACTCATTCTTCTGAGCCAAAGCAGAGCTGAAAATTGAAGTCTCTTTCCCTTCCATGAAAACAGTGATTACTGGGGTCAGAATTCATCTTGCCACTGGGTCATTTAATTGTAAAATAGACAAGTTTGTAGATTGAACAAATTCATTTTGAAATGTGTTACTGTGATGAATGGATGGGAGAGCCAAAACCTTTCCAGAGGTGCACAGACAGGACACATCTTAGAACATGTTAAATTCCAGTTGGATATTAAGGAAAACATTTTTCACCAGGAGGCTAGTCAAAAATTAGAAAATAATGCCTACTTAAATTATGGAGTCTCCATGGTTATGGAAGTATTAAAAAATGGACTGAACATTGATTCAAGAACAGGAGCAACCTGCTCTAAATTCTTCCAGCTTTGGGTGTGGGATTGGGCCAGATGATCTTCAGTGGTCCACCTGAGTCTGTATTATTCTGTGATTGATTATATGCTTCTGTTTTATAAAAGTGGTTGTGCCATTCATATTTTTGAATTCTAATCTGGTTTCTATTGATGTGGGCTTGTGTAATCTTCCAGTCCTCAAGTATTAAAGAGGCTTTCTAGGGTTTGGAAATTCAATGCTGCTGAGAAATTATAGTTTGGGAACACAGACAGATTTAGCAATATTGAGTAAAAGTGATTCGATTGAAATGTGTGATCTGGCTGATGAAAACAATCTCTTAAGATAGTTTGTTTGCCTGCAATGTTGTCTACATTTTTCAAGCAGATTCCTCTTCTTCTTTTTCTTTGTTGGCACTTCCTTTTGCAGCACTCTTTCCTTCCTATCATGCTGTCTTGCTCCTTTTGTTCCATGTGTGTGCAGTTCCAAACTACACCCCTGGCACTGGCCCCTTGGAATGTTGCTGCCCACACCCTTCCCCAAGTCCTGGTGCTGATGGTCCCCAGGATGCTCAATTCTAGGCAAGAATGCCTCCAAAGAGCTCACTGCTAACCTGTCAGAACACACTGATTTCTGTTCCCCTTCAAAACTCCTTGGTAACATAAAGTCAGTCAGACAAATGAACTCTCCCTTTCTCATAGATCCTTGTCCTGTGTCTCCTTGGTGAAGAATAAACAAAATGTTTTGAACAATGCTGGTGTTGAAATTGTTACTTAATAAAATTATCAGAGTGAGAGACAAAAGTACTTAAAATCTTGTGAAGCTCTTTTAAGCTGTGTACACAGTCTGCCTTCATTGTATCAAATCCTCTTGGTTCATGTTTGGAAGAACATTTTGAAATTACAGTAGGAGACGTGATTTTAAAAAATGTCCTCCAATCGCTGTCCATGAAGAGAAAAAATAAATGATTTGATGTTTGTAATTAGAAAAGTAGATTAAATTTTGACTTTGTGTAATTATACAGTATATTTTCTCCAACTTATGATAAAAAAAATTCAAGAGTGATATACACTCCATCATTTGTTCTTGAAATCACTCTTGCTGTTTTGTGTTTATTTGTTTTGGGATTTTTTCTTTTAAAATTCATTACAGGTAGCTACAGGACTTCCAGCTCCACTGATGTTACTCATTCTTCCATTACTTCAGAGGGCAGTGAGGAGAAATCCCTCAGTAGTTGGGAGAGTCAAACTCCTGCATCAGAAGAAGAAGCAGCAGCTCTCAAAATTCAAGCTATCTGGAGAGGGACCTATACTAGGAAAATACTGAAGAGCAGAGAACCAGGTGTGTAATTTAAAAATACCTTTCAAAATGTCTCATACTTCATCTTATTAAAATATTCACTGTAAAGAGTTTTTTTCCTAATTAATATCTAGGTAAAATTAACTGAAACTAATGAAATAGAACTTGTAGTTCTGTTAAGTACACCTAACCACTCAGTTAGCACTTATGGTACTAAAAAGTATCTGAAAGATACACCCCCCCTGGATTTGCATAGATATTAAACCAGAATTTACATTAATGTAGATTTAGGTCAGGGCTGGGCTAAATGTCAGGGTGTTTTTTCTGGAAATGTAAAACAAATCGTTCAGGGACCTAAGCACCATGAGTAGTCAGTGGAACACATACAGTATTGAAACTTTTTGCTGTCCTCCAAAGATAGTACTGATACTGCCCTTCATTCTTGTGCATGTAGTTAGAGGAATCTTGCACTCAGCAGTTCTTTTGTCTCAGCTGGAATACTGTGTCCACATGCAGTGTCCACATTCCAGGAAGAAAGAGAGATAACAACCACAAAATTCTGAGCAGAGTTGTAAGGATTGGGATTAAATATAGGCCTTGTGCTTACAGGTTTTTTGGTTTGAAATGTCAGAAAGACCAGATAAGAAAAGACTTTTCTATAAGTACCCATGTGAGGAAAGGACTCATTTAGATAGTAACAGTATCTTTAGTTTGATATCCAAAAGGTTAACAAGAAGATGTTTAGTCTGAGATGTAAAGGTTGTGGCTTGAATCTGGACACATTCAAGTTAGAAAAAGTGACACTTATTTTTAAAAGGATAAGGTATTTATTGGAATAACCCAAAATTTCCATTGCACTGCTGAAAACTCTAAAATCAGTCTAGTCTTTGTCTGTATTCCATGTACAGAAGCAGATACCTAGAGATGACAACATATCCTGTTTTGTGGGTTATGCAACATGGGTGGTGTGAATTCCCCATTGGAGCTGCACAGCTCTTCCCCTGTCAGCTACACAGATAGCTTAGGTGCATCCCCACCCCTTCCTGGGGTCTGCAGATGAAAGCTGCTGGGAGTTAAACAGCCTGTTCTCTGAGGACAGAGATTTCCACTTACCTCTACAACATGTTACAGTGCAAAAACCTGTAATTTGGAGAAAGCATTGATCACATCATTTCTACAATTGTAGGAGTGCTGAAAAGTACAAAGATGATGAATGGAATATACTCTATCAAAGGAAAAACAGTTTTCAGCTCAGTGAGACTTCTGTAAAACTGCAAATAAATAAGGCAATTTACCTGTGCAAGTGGCGTTTTTCAAAAGTATTTGGCAGGTGTAAATTTAGAAAAATAGCAAAATTGGTTGTTATATTTTCTAACTTATTATTTCTAGGTACTAAGGAAAACACTGATGTTGAAGAAACTTTGAAAAACCTGTGGACTATGATTGAGTTAAATTTTGAGCAGTGTGCTGTAACATTGTTAAGGTAATCATGCAATAAATAAAACTATTTTATTGCAGAGAGTTGTCATAAACTGTTTTTTCACAAAATAAACATGGTAAGAGTGTCAAAATTACAAAACCCTGATGGAAAGGGATGAAATGTTTTCACTAAATATATGCTATGCCATGCTTTATTCTGTCTACCCTACATGAGTAAAATCTAATTTTTAGATATGTTACAAATCTTTTCCTACAGCTTGAGCTAAAATATTACCTCTTGCACGAGTTTAATTTTTTAGTATTTGCTAAGCTGCTTCATAAATATACATATGATGCTGATTCCTTAGTTAAGCAGTTAACCAGTTGATTTGAAGAAACTTTTTGATTTGTGCTATCTGTTAAGCAATCATGGTTGACAGTAGAAAGGAGATAGCTTTTATTATTTAATGGTACCCAGTTTATTATCCCAGCAGGGGACTTTTTTGTTGCACTTGCTTGAAGGAAAGTAAATGCTTTTCTACATAGTAGAAATGTAGTAGGTGTATTTCTATGCTTTCCCTGATATTTTATTACAGCTTTTTGGAAATGTGGCTATTCTAATTTTAACAGTGCTCATTAAGTCATTTGCAAGCCTAACACTCTTTGGGGATCACCTATTTCCATTTAGTCCTTCAAAAACCTCTCTGAAAGTGTTCACACAGCTGCTCTAGTAGTAAATCTCTTCTTCCAGGGGTGAGAAGTGAAAACTGGCAATAATTACTGCCTGTGGATATAAATCCTCACTCCTTAGAACCAGCAATTTGAGCAACACTCACACCACATATAATTTCGTTTCACCCTTCAGTGCTTCTAATCTTGTAAAACCTGTGTACATTGATGGGATCTGGACTTTGAAACCATAGCCTTGTTCCAAATATTAGCCATCCATTTTCGATTTGCAGTATTTCTACATCAGCAAAGATGAGATGCAGTTTTGCCTTCAGACTCATAAAACTTAAGGGGCTCATAAGCTTTGTCCTGAGGGATGAATTTGAGTGCTAAATTCATGCTAATGTGCTTGCATTTATTTATTTTTTTTCAACAGCTGACAGATTTCCATTTGACATAAAAATCTAGCATCTTGGCCAATAAGTTTTGCTCTTATTTCTTTGCTGTTACAAAAAGTTTTAAAATTAAATAAATGGGTTTTAATCTCCTGATGATCCCACAGCTTTAAGATGACAACTTAATGTAAAGAAAGTGAAATTATGCTGACACTTATTTAAAAGAAAAAGGTAAAGTTTTATAGAATATCTTAGGATATTAGAAGCAGCTGTAGTTGCAGATAAACTGATGGATAAAAATATGTGTATATATTTGCCATGAGGTCTGAAAGAACTGATTCCTCCATGATTTTTTTTTATTTAAGAGTGAACAACTACTAGGGAAACATTAGTAACATATTTTATATTGTTTTTTGTTCATGCACAAAGTAGTGTTCTTTAAGATCAGCATAACTAAAAGTCAGTATATATATATGTGTGTGTGTGTGTGTGTATATATATATATATGCCATCCTGATTAGATTGAAGTCTTTGTCTTGTTTTCTGCTTTCCAGAGAAATGTTTAAAAGAAACTCTAATTCAGCTAAAAGGTTTCCTTGTTATGAAGATGAATGGTGTAAGATGTATTTCACTGACTATGCTGTAACATATACTGGTCAGCCTCCAAATGCATGGTTTCTGGTTTTCAGGTGAGTTTCACAGAGCCCTGTACAACTCTTATGGGGAACTAGTACTGATACACTGGGGGTTTTCACTAACCTGCCTAAAAATTTCTTATCTGTTTGCTTTCTTTAAATTCTGACATGTACTTGTTCTGGCTCTGGCTAGAAAAGAGTTCATTTTCTTCTTCATTTCTTCATTCCTTCTTCATTTTCTTCCTAGTAGCTGGTAGAGTGCTGTGTATTTGGATTTAGTGTGATAATAATATTGATAACTCCCTGAAGTTTTTGATTGTTAAGAGCTTACCCCAAGTCAAGGACTTTTCAATGTCTCATGCTCTGCCAGTGAGGAGGTGCACAAAAATCTGGGAGGAAGCAGAGCCAGGACAGCTGTTGACAGGGATGTTCCATACCAGGGAATGTCATGTTCAATATATAAATTGGGGCAGGATAACCTGGAAGGGGGCTGATCTTTGCTCAGGAACAGGCTGGACATTGGTCTGTGGGGTGTGACCAATTGTCTTGAGCACCATTTGTTTCTCTTGGGTTCTGTTCCTCTCTCTCCCTCTCCTAATCATTAAAAATATTAATATTATTATAATATATTAATTAGTATATTTTTTCTATTGTTAAACTGTTCTTAACATATGAGATTTATATTTTCTTTCCAGTTCTTTCCCTCAGGTGGGTTGAATGTGGGGAGTGAGTGAGCATCTGTGTTGTGTTTAATTGATGGCTGTGGTTAAACCATGGCAATATTTTTTGCTTTGTGTTTCACATACCCTTTTATTTGGGAAAATAATTTTGATATCATTTGATTTCTCTTTTTTTAGAGAAATATTTATTGTCCCAGAAGACATGCTTATATTGACAAAGGTGTTTACCACTATCCCTTCCTGTAGACTTCATGTTCTTGATAATGACACACAGAAGGAAATGCCACATGCCTTTTTCAAAGTGGCAGCTCATGTTTATCCCAAAAATAAGGTAAATGCAAGAAGTTGTTGTGAAAAGTATAATTTTTAAAATAAAAACAAATGCCTAAATCCTGTGGAGATTTTTATCTGTGTCATAGTGTTCTACTTAAAAGCACACCCTTATTTATTAGCAAGTTTGAACAGGGACCATCACCAATCAGCTTCTGTGCTGAACATTTATTAGTGAACTTTTGATTAATCTCTTCTCTGTACTCTTTCCAGCTGCTGATGTTTTGGGTTTTTTTCCTGTGCACAGCACTGAGCACAGTCACCTTTGTGCCAGTGTTTAACCTGTGGCTATAAAAAGTTTGAATAGGGAATGATAAGGGTACATCTTTAATTCCCATCAGTTCAGCACAGCAGCCTCAGTGATTCTGTCAAATACAAATGAAAATAGCCCTTTTTATTGGATTCCTGCTCTTCCCTCTTAAAGCCACATTTTTGTTATTGTTTGCTAAACTAGTGGTCTCTATTTTGTTATATTAAATGTGGTTAATAGCAGTAAAGAGTGATGTTTTAGAGTATTAAAACTATTGTGCAGGCATGCTCTGTTTTCCTACTTGCTCTTATTGCATTTCTTAATCACTGAGCTCCTGAGTTCCTCAGTAAGAATATAACCTTATACTCTACAATTTAGCTTATTTCCTCCTATTTCCAAATAGTTGATTATTGTTTCAGTGGACCTGCATGAGCTTTTGAAAACTCTATTGATACTTTCACAAGACATTTTGCAATTAGTAAACACAGAATATAATGGTATTATTTTAATATGTTACATTTTTTGTAACAGTATTTTGTAAAGTAGTCAACAATATAGTACATCAAGCAAGACATTATACAGTATTCCTGAATTCTTAAATGTCAATATTATTACATAAAAAGTAATTTTAAAAAAAAATACAGTTCTGCTTCCAAACTATGAGTCAGCAATTTACAACAGAGATAAAAAGGAAGCCTGTCAACAGATACTGTTACTCTGCTGCAGAGACACTCCTGGAACACGTTAAAGTTCATTTCAGAATGATTGACAATGAAGATAAAATCTGCACACCAGCAATAAAGTCTGTCTTTTTGCAGATACCACAGCCTAGATGAAAACTGGCTACTTGCTTAGCATTATTTGGATTTTTTTTTTGTTGCATTAAATTCTACTCTCTTTATTATTCAGAAGTCTTTTGAACAGATTGTAGAAAAGGATAGAGATAAGCACTCAAGCTTCAGCTGACCTACATAGATAAGAGTTTAAGAAATCATCACTGCCACCATATTTAGTCTAGAAAATAGAAGTCTATTTGAGCAAGGAGGGCGCTCAGTTATTTCTCTTGACTAATCATAGGAGGACATAAGGGCTTCATCTTACTTTTCCATAAAGTTAATTTGGGTGGTATATTAGAAAACAATCCTTTCTGATTTTAGAGACAGTGAATTGTAGCAAGTTGTCTAAGTTAGTGAAACCTTTTGAAGTTTTGTTTTTTTTTTTTAAGAAAGAGACATAAATTTAATGGGGTTGTTGAGATCTACTTTCTTATTTCTCAGTAGTGACTTGATCTTCCTACCAGACACAAAATTCAGTTCCTGTGCTTTCTAATTGCATGTAGTATTTACAAAGTGCTCACTCAAATGAACTTTTCATCCTAAGTATACATTTTCTGAATATTTTTAGTGAATGTTAAGATTGTATAACATTAGCTTTATGGATAGGTATACAAGAGAAATTATTCTTCTCATGCATCCCATGCTGTCAGAAAGCAGTTAAATATCTGGCTAAATCCTTCTCCATCTCCAGGTGTACTTGATAAGAACAGAGGGACTCTGTGCTTAACTAGATGTTTAAATAAGTGAATTCTCCTGAGTGGTTACTCTGAGTGATTGCTAATACCTTGTGGGGACTACTGCTACAATTGCACAAATTGGAATCCTGAATAATTTACTTCACTTTCATTCCAAATATTCAGTATTTCTGGAGCTACAGCACTGAATTATTGGATAGTCCTGAAATCACAACCCTATTTTCTATAAGGATTTTTCAACAAAGCTGTTTTTGCTGGTAAATGCTGATTTCTTTAAATGAAATTTGGAAGAGGGATGAAAGAAATAAAGTCTTTCAAGGAATTTTCATTGGGACTATTTCTTGTGTGGAACATGAAATTTTAATATTTGAAATAGGGAGCTAGTAGGGCTAGTTAGACTACATGAAAAGGGGACTTAATTTTGAGTTCCCTGCAACATTACAAGTGGCCATTGCACTCTTTATTTACATTTTTTCTGCCCATGCCTTTCAAGTAACATATTCATATTGCCTTCATTTTCACAAATACAAATTATTCCAAGTTTGATACTTTTTATGTTATAACCTGGATCCTCATATTCCTATTTCAGGCTTCATAAAGAGCACCTAAATATGCAGCAGCCTTATTATTTGTCTGATGCATTTTTTATTATTTTTACTTGAATTTTCTAATACTAGAAATATTTTTTCTTAAATAAATATCTTCATAAAAAAAGATTAATATCTTGTAATTTCATGCTGTATTTGCAGTGCCATTATTAAATGAGGGTAAAAGTTAATTTAACCTCAGATTTGGAGATGGAAGTAGTCTCATCTCTTTCACACAGCCTAAGCATGAAGGAGCATTTTAAATCATCAAATAATTTGGTTAGGAAGTGACTTCAGGACTTTAGTTGTGTCTGCCCCTAAAAAAACCTGCCATATTTCCAGTCAGATGAAATTGGATTCAACTTGTACGTTGAAAAAAGCTACAATGTAACTTTTTGCCAAATAGAAATTGCTAAAATAAGAGATGCTCCATACATTAGAATAGACTGGAATTAGAAGATTCTTGCTGATGAAGGACATCTTATTATATTAAGAATAATAGAATATAATATAAATGATGAATACTATATTATATTATTTTAATAATATTACATTATAAATAATAATACAATATATAATTATAATAATTAATCAATAAATATATTAATGTAATGGACAAAAAGTGTGTTGTGTGTGTAGTCACAGAGTGCCTTTTGAGTAGTGTCATTGCACATAAAAAAGCCTTGTTTTCCCCTTTCAGAAAGGATACACTTTTGTGGCTGAAGCCCACACTGGTGACCAGCCTGTGGCAGGTGGCAAATGGAGGCTCCGTTTCATCAGCTCCCAAAGTGCCCTTCCCTTTCTCTCTCGTGAGGCTGTAAATAACAGCTATTCCACTCAGCAATTTCAGGAGTATTACATCCCCAACAAGGAGTTCCTGCTCTTTAGGTAAATATTGAGAGAAGAATGAATAAAATCGAGTTTTTGTTTTCGACCAGAACGAGGTGTTTGTTCCTCTGTCTCAGAAGGGGAGAATATTGCTGCAAATATCTGAATTTTATGTGCTGTCAAATTGGATAAATAAAAGTATTATTTGTGAAATATTGCCACTACTTAATGAAGGATGAGTATGAAGTACACAGACTATAACTTTAAAAGCAAAAAGTTCAGTCTTATCCATATGCCTATAACTGAAATTCCATAGTACTTTTGGGGAATAAACATGTATTAAAATCAAGATTTTGCAGGTGGGGAGGAGACATAAAGTTAGATTTTTTTTTTCCCACCTATTGGGGTAAATCATTAATTAATACAGGAATAAACCACTTTTTTCCTAATATATCAGACCAATTGCCATCTTCCAGTATTGGCAGAAAAAATTATATATGTTTTATTTTAGCATGCTGATTTTTTTAGGAGAATATATTTAACAGACATGTGGTTTAGTTTTTAATAATCCTTTTTTAATTGATTAAAATTCATTAAAATCCTGTCTGAGTTCAGAACTGACCATTACTAAATTGCTATACTGAAGTTTTTACACAAAGAACTACACATTGTACTGCAACAGGCCCTGTGCTTAGAGCTGATTAAATGTATATATTTTGAGGATTAATTCTAAAACATTTTATCCTGATTCCTGAAAGCTTTTTTTCAATATTTCAAACCACTGGATTATTCTTATATAGAGGTGTCTTTAAGAGAAGGAATCAGTTTCAACAAAAAGGAAGAAAACATGTAATAGAAACAGAGAAAATGCACTAAAATTTTGTAAGCACTCACTTTCTTGATGATTCTCATTCTTTTCCCCCTTCTAATGTTACCAATCTTAAAATATATATATATATATTTTAGCTTCAAAAGTGCTGAAGTCAGGGTGATGGATTTTTTTGTGTGTTGTTATTTTTTTCCTTGTTTGGTGAGATTAGTCATAACAATTTGAATTTATGGATAAAAGCATATAATATATAAAACAATGGGTTACAACATAACAGCTATTTGAATAACATAACTATTATTTGGATTTTGTCCTCAGACTCTAATTCAATAGGTTTTTAATGCCATAGTCTTTTGAGCTGACCAAAGTAGCTACTGCTATCAAAGGAGATATTTCTACCCTTTTGAAAGCAAATAATTTTTTCCTCAGGTGCTTTGGTAATGATAAAGTTCCCTAATCTGGCTAATGATATTCAACAAATAAAAGTACAGTAGGCAGTCAAATATCTACTTGGACATTTGATAAGGCAATGGAAAAACAAAAAAAGAAATAGCTAGACAACTCCAGTTTTCAGCAGAAGAACTTGCTTTGTTTGTTGATTCACTGCACTGAACTTCACTACAGGAAGCTTAGCCCATCAGGTTCCAGGAAAACAGTTGATTTGTAACTCAATTTTAAGTGTTTCCTTCCAGCTCGGCACAACATTTAGGTACTTTCCTAAAAAAGAATTATCAGGTAGAGTTGGTTATATTGCTATAATTTTTTTTCCCCTGTTTAGGTATTTTGTAAAAGCCACAGCTCCACATGCTGCTACGTTGCAGGTACAAACCTCTAATTCAGATGTGTTCATTAAACTGCAAGTCCTAGATAATGAGGAGGAAATTACAGGTGTCATTGGAAAGGGCAATGCAGTCATCCCAGTTGTTAATTTCTGGAGTGATCCATCACTTCTGAGAGCCCAGTGTAAGTACTGTGTGCCATATCTGACAATTTTATTCACTGCAGGATATACATTATTACAGTAACTGTAGATAATCACAGAAAATACTATTTTTCCCTGCTCTTTTCATCAATCTTTAATTTTACTGTTCAAAACTTAAGTACAATTGAATGAGGTACATAATTGTTAGATACATTTTCAACAATGGACCCTGTAGTGCTCAGGTAATTTTGAACAAAAATTAAGTATCATCTACCTGCCTCCATTATACTTCTTGTACACAATAGAATTTGCAGGTTACTGCCATGCCATCTTCTCTGATAATCTACATTTGCTTTCCTGTTTTCTGTACACCTCACTTCTAAATCAAATTATTGCCATTTTATTTGTGTGCTATTTTGAATTATTCATTATAGTAGTGTTTCAATTTTAGGATTAATTTTTCATAAGGATTACAAGTTTGCTTAAATAAAACAGATGTTTATAACCCAAAAAATTCTGCTACTGTACTTTCTATAGACACTACTATACATAAGATATGTAAGATATAAAAGTCTTCAGTCCTTCTATGAAGACTTCTAAACAATAAATCTTCTGTAAATGTGAGTTTGCCTATTTGAGCATATTGAGAACCTGAGGCAAAGACAAATTGTTCAAATACTGGATTATTGCTTTGCTAAAGCCCAAAATAGCATTATATTTCATCTGCTCATCTCTACTATTTTGAACTGTGGACTTTTCAAACATGTTTCTTTAGCATAATGTGTGATATAAAATTCCAGTGTTTTATGGGGAAAAAATAATTAATTTAATCATATTTATTAAACATCTTGATTTCTGTCTCAACTGCACGTTGTCATTACCTGAAATGTAAAATTTAATCCTATGGAGACCATGCACTTAAAAGGTAATTCATCAGAGGAAAACATTAGGGTTTTAAAGGAAGTCAGAGAGAAGCTGTCATGATTCTCTCTGAGTTACCAAGATAATCAGTAGCTATTTTTGGTTCCTGTTTTTGGAATGTGGAAGTGGACTAGTGAACTTAATAGTAGGCTGGTGGAAATAGAAACAGGAAAGTATAAACTGGCTCAGCTTAGAATCAACATCACAAAGATGGCAATGAGTTGCTGAGTTACCCTCAGTAAAGTGAAGGAGAAGCTGTTTCTGGAGACTGCCTCCTTGCAAAGGTGATAATCTGAAGACTGAAAAAAGTTTTAAGGCACAATCAAGTGACAGAGAAGACAAATGGGTTCCACCAAATGCTGAAAGGGAGAGGATGGGGCAAAATAACTGGAAGTGATGTTTTGCTTTTGCTCATTTACCAAGACACATATTTGAGAACTTAGCAAAATATTCTCAGAAATCAGACACAAACATTCTAGCTCTAATGTGCTATGATATAAATAATTTCTACTTATTTAAAATTATTTTAATCCACTGTGAATTATTCAGTGAAATATCTGTTACATTAACCTGATTAAAAATAGGAAGGTTTTTCTATCAGGGCCTATTTAGCAGTAGTGGTCATAAAATGATGGCATGATTTTAGGCTATATTTGAAGTTGAAATGAATAGTCTCATGCTCTTTAAGTGTGTGTGAGTATATAGAGAGTTGCCATTTGGAATGAATAACTGCAAAGCTGTCACTTTGTTGTTTTCTTACTATTACTTATATTTTTTTACAATCCTTATATTTTTACAATACTAGACTAATTGGCCTTAACACTGAAGCTCTTTTTCTATTAATATAGATATTAAAAGATACTTTGTGTAGAATCTTTCATAGCATCCAAATTAAATGAAAGTATTGTGAAATGTACTCAGGATAACCTATATGACAGTATTGTATGACCCAGTCTAGTGAGTGTCTCTAGGTTCAGTAGTGGTTCAATTTATGGCATTGTAAAAGCATGTTTCTTTGCTATTGTCAAAAATGTTTTTGTGGCCTAGGCAATGACTATAGAGACACACTCAGAAATACTGAAGCCAAGTTCAGGTGAAGATTTGACAACTGACACTCAATACAAGATTCCTTCTGTCAGTATTTCTTTGTCCTCTAAAAAAGTATGTTTTCTCAGAATAACAATAATCAGAAAAAGCTGCTATACCATTGGCACCAATCTTGTTAGCTAAGCCACATACAATCCCAAAATTTTACTTACTCACTGCCACATACCTTCTGCCTCTTATAGAATTGATCACTGTGTTGCCAGAAGTTCTCTCAAGTGACATTATTGCACAAGCATCACCAAGAAAACATTATCTCCCTTGCCCACCCACAGCCTGTTAATTCATCTCCAGTCACAGCTGTTCTATTAATGTCTTTTACAGCTCAAAAAACTACATTAAACCAACTGATTTTGAATATATTTACCTCTTCTGAGATGTAGCAGATGACTTGGACCTGGATCATTTGCTTGACAATAAAGGACATTCATATTAACACACACATTGCAACCCCAATTTGTTTTGTTGATACGAGCACAGCAGTTGTGTAAGCACAGATGGGGCAAGTGAATGCTCACAATCCTTTTGTTTTCTGCAGTAACAGTCTGATACAATGCTGCTCAAAAGTATCAAAATAGCTTTCAGATATTTGTTTGAATCTAGAAGGGAAGCAGGCAGAAGTTTCTTCTAGCCAGAATTTAGGAAAACCAAGTGACATACACATATTTTAATATGTAGTACGAAAAATAATTTGGTGTTACAGCATCCCCTGGTGACCACTGTGAGAATTATTGGCTGTGTATGTATTTTGGGGAGCTTTGCAAAGTGATCTTTCCTGCAAAGGAAGCAGATTGAGTCTTATGGGGGATTCCACCACTCTCAGATGAATTATCTTCATGGCAGGATCTTCCTCTGGGAAAATGTTTATAGAATTGTTCAGTGCTCAAGGTGTAGGAGATAGAGAAGAGGAGAGCAGCAAGGCATTCCTGAAAAGCAGTTGTGTCCTAATGAATCCAGCCTCCCTTGAACTCCACCCCTCTTGCTGGGTAGAGGTAAGCTCCTGCAGAGGGAGTGCACATCTCCTAAAGCCCCTGCACAACATTCCTGGAGTGGAGCTCACCTCTCCTTTGACTCCAAGGGAGCATCTAGGGACTGCTTTAAAGCCACCCTGCTGTAAATTACATCCAGTGGCCCTTGCTAACAGTGCTCAGACAGGAACTGAAGGTCATCCCTGGCTAGAAACCTCTATGCAAATATTGCAAATGGTACCTTATGCAATTAGAAAATGTCTTTGTGTAGTTATTCTTCCATCTGTAATACAAATTGTTTTCTTTGTAGCAGGTTTTCTTGCAGAAGTAGAATATTCAAGTTTTGGGTCTTTGGCTATTGTTTTTTATTCATCCAAATGCACTTCTGTTGAGTGAAAGCCTCATGATTTTGGTTCCTTCTAAAAATCTCTCTGTGAATTACATCTACTCTCACCTTCACAGCACGGGAAGTTAATTGATACTTAGAAAGCTTAGCAGCAGCTGAGTGAGAAATTATTACATGGTTACAGGCCTGCTGAGGTTTACCTTTTACAGAATAACAGCTGAGGAGTTGCAGCACCCCAAAAAATGGTTTAGAAGAAACCAAGTACTGTCTGCCTTCACAATTTTCTCACAGCCCTCCTTGCCACAAGAGGGATTGCTCTGGTGCTAAAGGTTCTGAATGCAATGCAGGAGAGCAGCTCAGCACTTGTGATGAGGAGTTTGAGCCCTCTTTAAGAGACCATCTCTGCAAGGTCTTATTTTGATTTCCTGACTTCTGCTGCTTTTCTTAGGAACAAGGAATCACTGGCTTATGCAGAGGAAAGGTATGATAGGAAGTAATCAATGACATTTGGTTTTCATAAGAAGCAATATTTCCTGGCTCCATTTGAGTTTCTAGGGGCACACTTAACCTCTGATTGGGCATTTATACTTTGACAAACCACTGGTAAATTTTGTTGCATCTGGTCTGGTAGACCTCCTGTGAATTTCCCTGGATGTTTCATTAACACAGATGAAAGTGTTCATTTTTCTTTTGAAGTGTTGCAATGATGCAGTATCATCCTTTGTTTATACAATAAAAAACATATTTGTTTATACAATAAAGCCTGGGAGGAGTAAAGCCTTTTGTCCTCAATGAGGTCAAAGTGGTATCTTTTTCCCAGCTGATGATCCAGCTGTTAGCACAGCACAGGTGAAGCTGCTTCCCCAGAGGTTTTATTCTTTGTCCTTATTCAAATCTCTATGAAATGTTCACTTTTAAAATTCTCTTTCCTTTCTCTGTAGAAATGCAGGCAAAAGAATATCACACATGTCAATGACATTAGAAATGAAAGCAAATTTATGTTTTCTGAGTTAATATTTCTGTGACAGCCTTTCTTTAGAACATTCTGAGTTTCACAGTTTTTCCACATTAACATCTTCCTTAGGTGACAATTATATACGTTGATATAATCAATTATATACATTGATAAAGGATAGATCACAAATGGTTTCATAACTCCTCTCAAGACTGGCTCTGTTTTTGGCTCAAGTTAGATCATTGTTTCAGGTTGACACAAAGAGCTTAGATAAGAGACTTCTGTAGGAGTATACTGTGGCCAATGCACCTCTTCCCTCCATCCAGTTTTACACAATTTAATAAATTAGGATAGCCACAAAGGGATCCCATCATAGGGAGCATAAGACTATCTATATTTTCTTAATGTGTAGCATGGTGCTGTGGTGGTTAGTGCAGGAAAGAAGCATAGGCTTTGAGGGGAGAAATTATATGCTTTATAAACAGTAACAACAGTCATATACACAGTCTCAAATTTCTTATTATTTACTTTAAGATATTTGTGAATAGCAAGCAAAATTAAATCAGAGTAGTATTTGGAATAAGCATAATTTTCATTGGAAGCTTGTGAGTATAACCCAGTATGAGAAGATGGACTGTGTTAATTCTTTGTGATACTTTCTGGGTTCATCTGTTTACCTCACACCAGTAATTTCTGGACTTTATTTTTTTGTCATCTTGCAGTAAAAAAACGACAGATTATTCAAAGTAGTACAAAGAAGGGATTGGAAACTGGGCAGTTAAGAAAAGGAAGTCGTAATTCATCAAAAGACAGCAAAACTTCTTCCAAGACAGACCTTGTACAGGAACACCCAGTGATGTTAATGGATGAATCTTTCTTCCCAGAAAACTTTGAAAATAATGTTGGAAGCCCACAAGTAAGAGTTTGTTAACCACTGGGATTTGGAAGGAAAAAAAAAGCAAACAATCAGTGAAGGGTCATTGTTAATTCTTTTGGTACATGTGGAGATCTTCTATCCTAGAGCAAAAAAAAAAGGAATCCAAAAATAAGATGGCTTTTGAATGAGGTGATGCAAAAAGGATAATGTCCATGTATGAAGGACTAAACAAGTAGGGGGTTTCATGTCAAGATGATTCACTCTAAGTGTTCTTCATTTGGCAAATCCAATACAACTATAGAGAACTTTTACATAAAGAACAAAAATTGCCAGAAAGCAAATTAATGTTTTGATGCCTCAATATGAGCCTTCCTTGAAATATGATTTTATAGGAGGCCATCTGTAATAGTTTGCTTGGAGAAACACCTATTTCCAGTCAGCTGCATGCCTTACTGACAGACACACAATATCTGCTACTTGAGCCAGGTTTGTCAGAGGCTAATGTCAAACCATGGGTTTTTTCTTTATGTCATTTAGTATTGCTTGTCTATTTTAGAGAAATTAAGTGTATTTTCTAAAACAGTTCTTGTTTTACATCTCCACATAGTTTTCTGCTGTGATTTTTTCTTGATAGTTGAGTTCAATTGCTGCAAAATAACCTAAGAAAACAAAAAATATTGAGAAATAAACTCCAGAGTTGTTCCTTTCACTCAGATCTGGCATTAGAATTTTGGAAAACAATTTTAAAATTTAATTATTTCCAATTCAGTTCAGACAATGTTTAAAACAGCCCATGGACCCTGTCACCTCTACCTCAAATTAAGGCACTGAGTGCTGGTAAAGGGCTCAAAGCCCTGTAGTAGGTCTTAAAATCAAAAACAAAAGGCTTTGTTTTAATACATGGCATACATAGGGAAGTTACATAGAAATCTTACAGGAATGTAGCTCCTTATTGTGTAGCCCAGTTTAGTTTTACTTGATAAACACATGAGTAATTGTTTAATTTCACAGGAATTAAAATAAGATCTGTGGAATTAACATTAATTTTTTAAGCTTCTTGCGAATGCTCTTATGTGCAAGCTGGTAAATTAATTATGTGTTTTATTTGCTGAATTCAATAGCTGGCACTTTACTAACCTGCAGGACTGGAATGCTTGCTGTAATTGTCATGACTTCAGCATGTTGTGCTTTCCTCCACAGTCTCACCAGTATTCAATACAGGCATTGGTGTTGCACAATAGCTGGCCACTTACTGAGAGTGAGTCTTTGTTTGTTCAGGAACTGAAAGAAAAGCAGAAAGATGAAATCAAAGGTAGGTACATATTTAGTCTAATGTACCATGTTGCTGATTTAAAAAAAAATATTGCTCCAAGCAAATTTTTTCACTTCTTTTTTCACTTTTTTTCACCATTTGTTGAGTAGAAAAACTAGACAACAACACTTTTTTGTTCTGTAGTTCTTAGAAATAAAGTTTGGTTGCATGAATCTACATCTTCAGTTCACAAAATATAAGGAAATCAGAGAATACACTGCAAGACTCCCCTTCCTAGGGCCCAGCTTTAGGTACAGATCTGGGACAGAAACATGCCTGCTGATAATTAAAAAAAATTCACTGAACGAGAGGGGAGGAGGGAAAGTCTTGGTTTGGGAAATTTGTTGCTTCTGTACTGCTAGGAGAAGAATTTAACAAGAGAAAAGACTAGGAAATCTCCCAAGTACAGTCTGTATGTCTAAGTCATGAAAGGGGACAGAGAAATTACAGAAGGTTTTGGGGTTTTTTACAGATTATTGTAGCACTTCTTCTTAAGGGACAGCAAAATCCAATCCCAAGACTTATTAAAATCTTAGAATCCTAGTGAGAATTCTGTAAATTAGATCAGTGTCTTGTATTTCCTTCTTCTTCTATCAGCAAGGTTGACACAAAATTATTTAGATCTCAATTGTGTTAAAGTTTATCCCTCTGGATCCAAGAGCCTGAGAGACACACAAGGCTGCTGCCACTGCACATTTTTAAATGTGTCAAGTCTTTTTTTTTTTTTTT
>VXBS01001505.1:61858-163626 GCA_013400255.1 Sitta europaea
TTTTTTTGGTTTTGTTTTTTTTTTTTTCCAAATTCTGGTACTCTGGACTGAACTTAGATTCAGCAGTGGTGATTGTTGATGGATATTATTTAATTTCTTGAGTTCGGAATGTATGCAATATTTGAGATTTTTTTCAGTGTTTCTTCAGTTATTATTATGCAATTCTAAAAAGATGCATCTTTTTGATTTACTGTAGTCTTTA
The DNA here is from genome assembly GCA_013400255.1 of Sitta europaea. Taxonomy (NCBI): domain Eukaryota; kingdom Metazoa; phylum Chordata; class Aves; order Passeriformes; family Sittidae; genus Sitta; species Sitta europaea. Next base: position 62,061 of record VXBS01001505.1, read on the forward strand.
GTCAGTTTTAGCAGCATTTGAGGAGCTATGTCATGTAGGCTTATAGGCTTGTACACAGCTCTTTTAGTGATTTCACCTGCTTGTATTTTGGTGTGTTCTTCACAATATCATCTTTTCTTCCTAGATGATTCCATTCATTCTCAATTTTCCCTCCTAGACTCTTCTTAGGATAGATATTTTATTACAACCTCTTACCCTGCTGACTTGGCTGCATAGTGACAGCTTGCACTTGACAATATCCTTTTATACAGCTCCACCACGGTCTGTAAAACTGCAAGCCACTTAACCTCTTAATTTCTTCACTAGTTCTCAGCTCATATCACTGAACCCTATCAGTGTCATGAGTGGTCTCCTGTTGAATTCCAGGGAGCTGTATTCCAGTTCCTAGCTCCCCTTCTCCATGCTAATTGATGCTCATTTGCAGTCAAACACATTTAAACTACAGTCAGTGATCACATGCATTCTTTTTCTTGGGATTATTTTAAAATGGTGTCATTTTGGTGCCCTCTCATAAATGCTGCCTTTCAAAATAACCCAAATCCATTTCACAGTTCTTATTAACTGAGTGTTTCTGTTTATACAAGGATACCAACAGGTTGCCTAAGCCACCAACAGAGTTTGAACAAAACTTATATCAAAAAGTTTAAACACCAATACTCATTTAATACTCAGTGTTTATTTTATGTACCCCTATTAACAGCAATATTTATCTGAAGTGCTTACTATAGTTAAGTATTCTGGGGGAAAGCCCAAACATTTATTCCTTTTTTTGGATTGTGAGCTAGTCTTAAATCAGTTTGAAAACTGACCTTTACCATTTAAAACTGCCGACACAAGTTGTCAGACACAAAATTAACCTAATAAGAATGTTGGTGTGTAACTAAAAAGTTATTATTTCACCATGTGATTTTTAAGAACTCTGCAGTGAGCCAGGTGAAAAATTAGTGCAAAAAATTTTCCCCTTTTCAAGTATCCCTTTTTCACATAAGCCAACAGTGCCATCTGGCGTTAATTTTGTATTAAAGCTAATTTATCATGGCAAAAGCTTATTTCAACTTTGTATTGAGATCTGCTTAGATCTTTTAACTAGTCTCCCTTTAAATGAAGATACATGCTATTATACTATTGATATTCACCAATATTATAAATACTGATTTAGAACATTTTTGAAGAAAGTAAATTCTCAGTATACAGATGCTCTGATAATTTTTTATTTGGTGTTTGTACTTGTAAAGAGAACTGTGTTAGCAAAAGTTACTTTGTGAATAATACTTAGTCATATTTGTTATATATGAAATCCTATTAAATGTTTCATTAAAAAGGCCACTGCACAAACAAAACATTAGAAAGACATTAGGCAAGAGAACCTAAGTACACAGAAATTAGGAAGTTCCACACAGTTAATTTATACTGTCTTCATTCTTTTCTCTCTTTCTTCCTCCTTTTTTTTTTTTTTTTTTTTTTTTTTTTTTTTTTTTTTTTTTTTTGGTTTGGTTTGGTTTTTGAAGGTTGTTTTTAATATTGGCTTCCTGGGGCTTTTTGAGCATTTTTTTGTGGGGGTGGTTGATGTTGTTGTTGATATTTTGGTTTTGGTTTGGTTTTGTTTCTGTCTTCTGAGAACTGTTATGGAGCAAGTCTTCAATGAAAAAATACTTTCAAAACTGTAAGCCCAAGATCATAATTCTTCTGTAAAAAGGGGACAATTAGCAATCTTGCAACTGTTAGTACCATTTTCAGTTGCTTGACTGTGTCAACAAAATCATTTTAAAGTTCATTTTGTATATAAGATTTTCAGCTATTTTGTTTTTGGGTTCTTTGGGGTTTTTTTCCTTGTAATAAGACCATAAGTTTTATTGTGCAACTGTCACAACCATGAGCTGAATCATCACTGTGGGTGAATGCTGACTGCAGCAAGTATTTTACGTGTTGCCTTAAATTAACTCAGTAGTGTAAGTTGTTGATGGGAGAGGACTGTCTATGCAACTGGAAAAAAAAAAAAAAACCAGGAGAAGCTAGAGTGTTCAGCCCAGGTAGTTTTGAAAAGACAGGACAGGCAAAATGCTTTGGAATATTCCTTTTATCCTCCAGAGCGGTGAAAGTTTCTCCGACAGTTTTTATTTTCCCACAGGAGAACTTGCTGGCTCGTGCCAAGGAGAGGATTCCATGGGATGTTTAACAGGATGTTCAGATCTCTCTCTTTCTTCCCCAGCTTGCCTGTCAGTAGTGATTAATCTCTTGCCTGGTGTGCAGTGAACAAATAGTTCACAGAGGATGGTGATGGTGCTGTAGCTCTGTAAGCCACACTCCAAACACACACTACCCCTGCAGATCACTGGCTTGCTTCCATCCTGGGATACTCTTTCTGTAACTTTAGTGTATGAGTGAGCCCAGCTTTGGAAAGACTTTTGACATTGCCACCTGTCAAGAATACTTCTGAGGGTCCAGGCAAAGCAACATCTGAATTTCTCAATCTTTTCTTAATGAAATCTGGAAGTCCCTCATGGGGAGACTAACAGTCGTTACTCCCAACTGCTGGGAAATCCCACCAAATGCTCAGAGCCTGTTTCAGATAGCAAGGGCATGATATCTTCTCAAAGAAAGCTTCAAAAGACTCCTCTGTGTTATACCTATGAATAAGATAGATTCTCTCTAATTTAAATTTCATAAACCAGGAGCAGCTGTCTATCTTGCCTAAAAATGAGAATTGATGTATCTCAATCTGAAGCTGAGTTTCAGCTAGGAATGGAGCTTCTTATAAACAGGACATCAGACTGGATGATTACTATGGTCCCATTTGGCATTAGACTAAATTATTTTTTGTATAAATAATTGAAGACCAGTAGAGAAGCTAATTTTAAAGTTGCTGCCAGCTGTGTGTCATCACTGTCAGCCCGTGTGATGGCAGAGTTTTTCTTGGTGGCACACAGAAATAAAAACTGCCACTGAGAGTTTGTGATGATTGATGCATAAGCTGTGAGCTGGACTGGCCTTTTACTTTCTGTATCATCTGTCTGCCTTTCTTCTTATCATATCCCATACACAGCACATGGGAGAGCTTGGAGATCTCCACTTAATCTTGCCCTAAGCATTCATATCTGGAGTTAAAGTAGGTTACCTCATTCTAGCCCTGTCATTTCTTATGCTTGCTTGTTCTTTAATAACCTATCAGGGCATGCTATAAGTGCAGAGCATCAAAATGTTATAATTCAGAGTCACAAAATATTTCTAGAAATGAGACAAAGCTTGTAGTATCCAGTGACAGAAAGGGTTTGTCTGGGATCATTTAGCTAACTACACTGAATGTCTTTTGAGTGTTTGTGTAAACAGTGAATAATTTATCTCTAAAAATTAATAATTCTTTGAATAAGGCATGTACACCTGCCTGATTTATGGTGCTAGTATGTCATGATAATGTGAAATTAAAGGAAAAGACATTTATGTAATCATTTTATAACTTTGAATTATGTCATCACTTTTTCATATCTGCATTTCCTGTTGAATTCCTTTATAATATTTGTATTTGTGGAGACCACTTTAATTTTTGCTTTCATTTGTTAACATATGCCTTAGTAGCACAGAATCAATTTAAGCTTTATGTTTTGGTGTCACTGGACATTTTTAAGTAACATGAGAAGATAAGGATAATATCATTTCTAGACAAACACCTGTTCAATGTATGATGTAGTACATCATATATGCTATATATACACTATATATTGTATAATATATTTTTGTATGTGGAGCTATATGTGTGTTATAAATATGTTTCTATATATTTAATATTTACATATTTACAACTTTTCATATCAATATAACCTCAGCCATGACTTTGCAGATCTCATCCAAGGCTCATTAATCGTGCAGTGCAATGATTTGTCCTCAGTGGAAAGAAACTGGGAAAGCACTGAGTGAAAGATATCTTATCTTAAAAGCATTAAGTGAAAGATGTATTATTATTATCATCAGACTGTGAAACAGTCACTTTTTTCTGAGAGATGTCCCCTGTTTTACTACATTGGCTAAATCTAGGTTTTCAGCACTTGTCTCAATGTTTCAGGCAGTAGGGAGGTGGAAGGAAATGGAGTTTTCAGACTCAGGTTTTTAATCTTTCTTATAGTGTTTTGGATTCATCCCTGGTTGTTTCAACTGACACATTTTTTATGCTATTAAAGTTATATGCCATTACAGGCTTTATTTATTAATTTATTTTTAAAAGAATATGACATGCAAGAAGTCTTGTTTACAGCTGTCACCAGCTAAGACATTGCAAAATAAGTATTGCAAATGTCAATTCTCAGTATCCTTAATTCAAACATATAGTATACATATGTACTGATAATATAATTAATTTTAAATATTCTCATATCGTTCTGATAATGACAATTTTGCATTTCTTAAATATGTGTTGAGTCTCAAATATGTTTTTTTGCCTTAACTTCCTTGCATTTTTGTGGGGTATATTGTTGTCCCTGAAAATAAGTCTTCTGATTTGTTTTGGTATAATGGAGTCAGTTCTCATGAATTGTAAGATAAACAAGAATCATGTTTGTATTCCTTTGTGAAAAGATATCACTTGATGGACTTCTCAAGTGAGCAGTGGGGATGGAGAGGTGGGAACTTCTCTGTCCAGTCTCTGGGCACTGTCCAGAAACTGATAGACACAAGGTCAATGATAAACTAGAGAGTTCTTCTCTTCTTCTCTACCTGAACCCCTGTTGTGTGTTTTAGCATGTGAGATATTGAGAACATTGACTTCACCTGTTTTGAGCTTCTTACCTTCCTGATGTATAACTGCCACTGGCAGAGATTGTATGAGACTGTATGGGGGAAGTGAGGGTCAGGCTGTGCTCTGTGCATTGCAGTCTTTATACTGACCCATACATGAAGCAGCAATGCAGTGATTGCTGGCAGGCTCCATGGAAAGCTCTCAGTTAAGCCCTGGGTAAAGTGCTATTTAGGATAGATAAGGCTGTCACAATGTGCTCACCTTGTAAGTATGTTTTTAAAAGTAGTTTGGTCATCATATTCTTTCTTGGTAGTGCTTGAAAGTGTCAGCTAATTAACTGGCTTTCTTTTGTCTCTCTGTATGGCTTTTTTGTGCTGTTATTCCACCCTGGGTTTTATATGGGGAACTATATTTATGAACAACAATGACATTCTCTAATTCATAATGTATTATAACTACATATGAGTAATACACATGGGAAAGGATGAGGAGCACAGTTTTCCCCTAACTCTCATTTCTTTCCAAGTAAAAAAGATTACAAATATTCATAAATCAACCAGAAGATCAAAAGATAAAGCATTTGAGAAGATAGAAAAAGAGAAGTTCCAGAAAGAAAGAGCATCATTTGAATCTCAGGTGAGAACAAAGCCACAGCCTTGATTTGTTGAATGTGCCATCCTTGTACTGAATATAGATATATTCTGAGGTCTGCAGATCAGTGCTTCTAGGGCTTCTAATGTGCCTTGTATTTCTCTATACCCTCTTTACCACCTTATTAGCTTAACACCTGAGAAAGATGGAATTTTAAATGTTGAATGCAAAAGTTGCCCATCCTGGATTTAGATACAATTTGCTCCTTTCTTTGTTTGTGTATAAAGGAATAACTGGTTGTTCCTTTTGTTGGTTTGTTGTTCCTTTGCTGTTGTTTCTGTCTCTACTGAAGGCTTACCAAATTCCAAGAATTCACCATATTTGTGTCCCATTAATCCTTCATTGTAGTGAGGGAACATGGGTCCCTAGGGAGATGAAATAGGTCTTTCCACTGTAGTCAGTTCCTGTCTCATACAGCACAATTGTCATTAGCACACAGACATACAGTGGCAGAAAAATTGGTATGTACTTGCTTACTTGAAAGTTCTTATCCCCTGGGGTGAATCATCTGAGAATTCTGTGGCTGTCTGAAAAGCTATTGCCAGCCTTTATGCCTTAAAAGGAATAATTGACATTATTGGTTGCAAACAGATTAATGGAAAGCAATGAAGGAACTGACAGCTTTGTTTAATGGCCTTGCTTTTGCTGGGAATTTTGCTGCCTCATGGTGTGTAGTTAAAGGAAAGGACCAAAGAGGTTTTTGTGAAGAAATCTCTACTGACTTTTTTAGTTGACTAACCTTGCTGCACAGCAGACTTCCCTGTGATTTATATCCACACCTAATCATACAGAGTTCTGGAACAGTGCCTTACACTAGAGGTGCTGGGATGATGGGTCTTGGGAGTCCATCCCTGGAACAGACACAAGTTTTGAAATGGAGCCCTTGCAGATAATGAAGATGCCCACCTTTATTCTCAAACAAGTGCTGAACTCCTAACCCTAGTTCTAAGTCTTAGGCTTAAAGCTTCTTCAGGTGGTATGTTTTCCAGAAATTCCTGCAGCACAATAGCTTGTTTCTTGGTCAGGCAGCAGAATAATCTACTAAACTTCAGGTCCTAGTTACCCTGTGATTCTGAAGAAGCCATGCATTAAGGTGTTTTAGAGACTTTGGGAAGTGATTGGAAAAGAACCTTATAATACAGAGCAAGGTTTATTTCTATTAAAAAACCCACTTGAGTATAATAAGGCTTCTAGTAAAGAAGTTTGTGGAAGNCATGAAAAATCACACAAAATACTCTTGTTCAGAAAAACTGTTCAGAAGAACTGTGAGTGTGGAGCGTGCTGCATGAGGGTGGGGGAAAACATGTAAACATGAAGCTCAAAGAGCTTCCAGACATTGCAAAGTAATCTTTCTTTCTTTTGGCAGCCTCTGTTGGTGTCATAATGCATACCAAAGTCTGTCAATGTATGATATACATCACTCAGAAAAATTGTCAGTGTACAAAAACATAACCTCATCCTAAAGAGTGGTAATAGACGTATACCAGTGACTACATGATGTTTGTGACACTTTCAGCCAGGACATTCAAATGCACCCCACTGGATTTTACGCATCGTTAGTGAAGAGAAAGAGGCAGGCTTTCTGGAGGTGAAGAAAGACACCCGGCGAGTAGATGAGATCAGAGCCATGAAAGAAGCATGGGAGTCTGCAGAGCCAGGGAGAGCTGTCAAGGTAATAGCAGAGTGCCATCTCTGCAGTGATGTCTCTTCACAAGTTCCAGGAGTCGTTGAAATGTTAGAGCAGTTGTCACAAAAGAAACTTGCCTTCATAGGGCTGTCCTCTTCACCCCACTGGAAGACAGGAAATTTTACACTTTAAAGAATTAAAAGTGATTATGTGCCTGAATTCGGGGTAGGAATCCAGATCATCTGCTTCAGGCTTCTGTAGATCACTGAGCCTGTAGATTCTACTTTACAAAACATAGAGAAGTTTCTCCTTAGAAAGCCCACTACCTCTACACATTTGCAAAGCTGCTACTTGTCACAAGTTTAATGTTTAACATGAACAGATTCTATCGAGAAATACACTGCTATAAACACGCCAAAATTACTTCTTATGAAAAACTGCCACCTGGTCATATCAGTACTCAAATTTTCCCTTTCAGCCAGGATTCCAAATTCAGTCTGCATTGCAGGTTACCAGTGAGCCTGTAACACATTATGAATTCACTGTTTTGGAGGAGCAGTACTGATCTAGTTGCCAGGTGCATCTGGGGGCTTTTGATGTGACATATGCTTGAGATGGAAAAATAATACATGTTCTTTCTAGAAAAGCAAAAAGTGCAGTGCTGATTCAGAATTGGAAACATCGTTACCAAAGAAAAATTAAAGAACAAAGTGCAGTCTTCAAACAAACCTGACAGTCATTCCCTATCACCACCAATATCATTGCCCTTTAAGAGATGTTCAGCCAGAATCCCCAGCTTAGATATCTGGGGTTTTTATTTTACCTTTCAGAAATGAACCTCAGACATGAGTCTTCCCAGCTGCACTCTCAGATTTCTTCAGTTCTTTCCAGTGTGGTCAAAGCTCAGAACTTTTCCTGACACTACTTTATTAAATTCTGGACTAAGGAGAAATGCTGCTCTACAGCTTGGTTGGTTGTGCTGAGACTGAAAATGCAAGTACAGCTTCCTTATGATTAGCTGGAAATTAATCCCCATTGATGTGTAAAGACTCTTCAGAATTTGGTTCTATCACCATTACCTTTTTTAATCAGAAAATCAACAGAATTGCATCTACAGTGTTCCATTTCTGAAGCCCCTTAGGTTTGTGACTTTTTTTTAAACAGTTGTTGTTAAGAAAATTGCAGTAACAACGAATATGCTAAAACAAGATCTAAATTGGGGATGTTCTATCCAGATTAAGTAGCATCTCCTCTCTTTTTGACAACCCTGGCCCAATGCCTGCCAATTCCAGGGATCACAAACCCTCTGACCCTGGAAATTGAGTGTCTGACTCCACACTGACCAAAAGCCACAGGGCTTCTCTGTCCATTCTGGCAATGACAGCCCTTAAGAGAATGCCAAGAGAGTCAAAGTCGCCTTCTGAAAAGACAGAAGTGCTGATGTCTGGTTTTGGCATCAAAGGTAATTGAGTGTGAAAGGGTTTGCACCCAAAGGTCTCATTTTTCAAGAGGAAGTCTAAATCACCAGGCTATAGGAGCTCCCAAGATGCAGTAATAGTTCCATAAGGAGGTGCATTAGCCATATTTTCAGCTATACAGCTTTTGTTTCATTTTTAATCCCATAGCTATCTTAAACTGCCCAGAGATCAGTGATTTCCCAGTACTTCATTGAACAGTGATCTTTAGTGAAGGTGTGCAATGTCTCAGGGCTGATTCAGTGGGACCCTGGCATCTGAGTCCAGTACCAGGCAGATTTGCACACTGCACCCTGATGTTAGGTTTTATTGAAGACTCACAGAATCCGACTTTTGAAAATTCTTTGAGATTTAAAATATGTAATATAAGTTTAGTTACCTGGATTACATCACTTTGCTCTGTAGGCTTTTCAGGAACGTGTGCGTTTCATTAATAAGCACGCTGTGAGAGATGCAGAGGAACCCACAGCTGGGGCTGAGCCTGCTGCCTTATCACCTAGTTCAGGAGAAACAGGTAAGGGTTTCTGCATTAAATTCTGCATTAAATACTGGTAGTAGATGGATAGATCAACCCCAATAAAGTTGCAATGGCAGGCTTGCTCTCTATTCCCTCTTTATTTTAATTGCTTCATTGCTCTATTTCCAGACACAGCTACAGCATCACAGCTCTTGGAGGCTCCCAAGTTGCCCTTAAGTAAAATTCAGGTAGCCCTTCTGTAGCAGAATTCTAACCCTAAATTAATCTGAAATTTTTGAAAGTTTAGTCGAAAATACCTTCTCCTTCAATTCCAAGTACCAGAGTACATTAGTGTAGAAATGCTAAAAAAAGTGTTTAGCAGCTAAAATAGCATGTCAGTAAGAGACTAATGCACCTAAAGTTCATTCCTCTTTTGTTCATGTTCATGGAAACTGTTCATGGAGAGCAGTCTGAAGTGTGGTGTCAAAAAGCATGTACTGAGAAGCATCAGATCCTGGAAAGTTCCAGAAGTGCTGTCTAATTTTATTTAGTGATTATGACTTCTGTGGATTCTTCCTATATATTCCCTGCCAATTTCTGTACTCTGATGAAAAGCTGAACTGGGAAGCAAGACTTCAAGTTGTTTGTTGTTTTTAATATTTTTTTTTCTTTTGTGAATATGCTGAGATCAGGCCATCACAAAAAGGAAAGAATATTTCCCTGTTTGATGGTGACAATATGACTCGTGCATGGAACTAGAACCCGTGACCAGTACTTAACTATAGACTAGTATTTTTACATCCCAGTAAGGAATCTTCACAGGAAAAGTTCAGAACTTGAAGTAGAATTAATCCTCACCTAATGCCTTTAACACAGTACTGGTTACTTGAAACAATATTGTTTCCTCTGAGTTACTGGCTAAAAGACTTTACAAGTAATGATTGTCCACCAAGAGCTTTGTTCTAAACTAAGCATTTAGAATCTAATATAAGGTCTTAGGAAATGAAAAGTGACACCCCAAAGACTTCAAGTTGTTGTGGTTCTGTTGCACAGAGTGCAGCACTTGGCAATGATGGGATTGAACATTTCTGCAATGGACAGTATCTTAATGAGGATATTTATATTCTGGAGAATCCTGTTCTAGTGGGCAGTGTCTAAGGAACTTGCAAAGATCCAAGTTACCCTTTGAGACCAGCAGAGAAGGCTGGTGTATTTGTCTGTGTATACACTGTAAATATATAAACTGTAATTATTTTAATGCTTCCTATTTCTCATGAGAAATGTTCAGTAATATTTTTAACATATTTCAATTGGTTACTGCGATAAGGTAATAAAAGAGTTTTTATAAAAGAAAACTAGTGCAGGCATCAGTAAATCTCATCAAATTTCACAAGTTTTTTACCACATCAAGAACAAAATGAAAGAAGGAAGCGTTGAAATAATGACAAAGCAGCTCAGCCCAGTGCTGTGCTTAATATCAGATGTGTCATTGTATTGCAAGAATGTTACAATAAAATATAGCATGGTTATTATCCATGTGGTTGAATTAAAGTCTAAGATTTCAGAATACCAGTTTTACTATGTCACAGTTTTTCTTTACACTGGTATTTCTTAAATTAAATCTTCTCCCTGAAAGGGAATATAATTTTTTTTAAACTACAGCCAGGACTGGAGAATCAGATTTTTATTGATTTTTTAAAACAAAACAATATGATGCCCAGAAGTTGCTTTTATATCTTTTATCCACTGCAAATTCAATGTTCTTGCTTAGATTTACTAACTTTCTTGAGTATAGGGGATTTAGCTAAAATACACATATTGCTTTCATTCTAGTATATGTGGGTTTTTTATAATACCTTTGATTCTGTCCTAAGTGTTGGAAATAAAAGGACTGAAATGTTATATCCTCTCCAGCCCATATTATCATTTAATAGTGTATTTTGCTGAGTCATAGGAATAAAAATTTATATAAGAATTTAGGTGGAGTTCCCTATCATAACCAAATAACCAATTTGACCTGTTTTGTTTTATATTTTCTTACCACAGGAAAGCAAGCACCACAAACAGCTGTTGACTCAAGATTAAAAACACAGCAAAAAAAATGGGAGCTAATAGACCTTAGTCCTTACATGAGGTAAACTGCCCTAACATAATAAATATCAAAGGTGTTGAATCACTGCACTGCATGTGATGAGCACATGACAAAAACATTTGAAGAAAATGAGCTTTCAGGCAAATATGCTTATCTCAGTCTTCTTGAAAAGAGCACATAATTCCTGGTCACAGGATATTCTGAGTTGGAAGGGACCCACAAGGATCATCAAGTCCTGCTCTTAAGTGATCAGGGATTGATCCCACAAGCTTGGTGTTATCAGCACCACACTCCAACCAACTAAGCTAATCCCAGGGTCATAAGAAATTTGTCAGGATGTTATGCTGGTTTAAAATAACATATTGAACAAATGCAGTTCAGTAAATAATAGTTAATAGCTGAAATAATTGTATTAATTATATTTATTATTCCAAAGAACTATGTTCTTTATTACAGGTGTTGACATGAACTTATTGAGCTAATTTCCATGCAACCCCTTATTTGCTGTGCTGCAGCTAGAACCCACTTCATGCTGAAGTCCATTTGTACCCAATGTGGCATTTTTGCAACTCTTTGATCTTCAAAAGATTTTTTAAAATGTGGGAAAACAGCACTCAAATTTAATTTTAAATTAAGAGGGAAATCTGTCTTATATTGAAGTGAATAACATTAAAACAGTAGAAAATATGCAAAATGCCTTTCACAAGCTTGAATCTTGTAAGCATTTCATTTGTCTTCAACTCCTTGACTTTTACACTAGTCATTTAGGACAAAATATGTTATCCACTTACCTGCCACTATGCCAAAAGCAAAAAAAAAAAAACCCAAAAGATTTGTCTCAATGCAGAATTATAGCAACTTCTGAAAATATATTTCTTGCAAATTAAAAGTATAGGAGTTTTTCATATGCTGAAAGATGAATATGATTTTTCAAATAGATTTAAAGTAGACACTCAAGTATGAGGAGACCTGGCCTCAGGAATTCATTTTCTTATTGGTGTTATATAGAGCAGAGGAAAAGTGACTCCTTAATCATATCTAACCATATGATGGTGATGTTGCCAAATAAAAGCCAAATATCTGCAAATAGATGTTAAGCAAAATAGACAACAACCAAAACTGCATTTGATAGGAGACAAATACCTGTTTTGTATTTCTTTCAGAAAAACCATGTCTGAGTCTGTGCTGAGAACTGAGTCTGTTATTCAACAGCAACAGATACTTAAAGAAGAAGAACTCAACCATTTTAGGCAACTTCACACACTGGCTTTGGAAGAAAGACAAAAAGAGGAAAATGACAGAATTTTATTGAAGCAAAATATACTTGAAATGTATGAGAACCTGCAGGTATGTTTTCAAGATTGCTTTCCAGTTCACTACTGCTGTGATGTTTGCCACTAGTGTGAATATCCTGATCAACCATTACCAAAACTTTTATATTCAGTACTAGTGACTATAAGCAATAAACAAGCTTGAGCAAAGGTTAAAACTTAAAGTTCTAAAGTAAAAGATTAATACTGCATGATATTCTTAATATGATATTCTTAGTACTTTCTTGGTACACTCTCTGCAAAAATACTATTATATCACCATGAAAGGATGGTTATAAGTCAGAAAAAACTGACTATTTGACATACATGACCAGAGGCTTATTAGGTAAAGCATCTCCAGTTTGGCTATTTTTTTGGTTATAGAATTTTATACAACTTTGTGAAAAATAATAAAGGAAAACTGTACAGGGGGATAAATTGCTCTTAATGTGTCTCTGAGAAAAGTTAGAGAACCCAGTTTTCTTGGAATGTGCATGATGCCAGCAAATAAAGGATTTAGATTAGTAAATCTCAAAAAACCATGTCTATAAATAATAAATGTGGTAGCATTAGGGTAGGATCTATTGTGAGGATTAACTCAGCCAATGTGCTGCACATGAAACTGGTACAAATATCTTACCAGATTGACTTAACTGTTGAGCATCAACAGGAACAAAATTATTTGTTACAGTGGTGATACAATAACCACTATCAATCAGCTGGAGACTATTTAGAGCTCTTTAAACTGGATAGGAGACAGGAAAAATAATTTTATATCAAATCAACCTATTTACAGAAATCTTCCTAGAAAACATCTCCTTAACTAGTTCCCAGACACCCTGATGTATATTACTCAACTAAAGGTCAGAAAGGATGTGCAGTTCTCCAACAGTGGCTGACCCTAATAAGGATGCCAATCCAGGACTTCAGATGTTGCTATGATTTTGGATGCCTAACATTGTATATTAGAAGGGCAAATTTTTTTCACAAGACTAGATCCTCAACTCTTTCTAGAAAGTATTTCCATTAAAAATGTTTCACAGTATGAATTTAAAATGAGATTTACTTGTGAATATGCACACTTTGCTGATGAGAACCTTTGCAGTTCTTTCATCTGTAGTCCACAAAGAATTATATGTATAAAGATTTCCAGGTATCCCCGTTTTTCAGGATGGAGATGGAAAGGGAAAAGTATTCAGAGGTGTCAAAGTGCCATTGAAGGTGATTATAATATAGGCTCCTTTAGCCTCAACCCCATAGCCATTCCAGCATTTCTGACACCTACTTTTTAATAGACTTGCTTAAGACTGCAAAGCAAACCAGTAACTGGAAAGGGACTAGATCCAGATAGGTGACTGCTCTGTTGCCCTATTCTTCTTTCACACAACTAGTTTATTATGCCAGCAGTTTAAAAAGAATTTTCCTGAACTTTCTCTTCTTCACGGTGAAAAGATTGACATACAGCTGTTCCCTTTGAGAAATCAATAAGCATCCATGTAAAAAGAAAAGGAGGGATGCTCTCCTTTGTGGCAGAATCACAAAGTGAAACAGAACAGGAAGGATGCAGTTGCTTGTGGTGAAATCAAGACTGACGTGTTGAGCAGGGCTGTTTGTTTTTGTCTAGGCATCCTTGGATGAAACACGAGGCAGACTCTTCAGCATTCGTGAGGCATACAGAAATCAGCTGCTGGAGGCTGAGCACAGAAAAGAAGAAGAACTGGCAGCTCAGGAAGCAGCCTTGCAAGCAAACAGAAAGAAGAAAAAAAACCAGTAAAGGTTTAGCGAAAGAAGTGTAGTTGCTATCACTTGTGAATTGCATTTAACAGTTTGGGGAAGAAAGTTCATATGAAAAGGTGAGAAAAAATGTTTCTTATTGTCAAATATTTTTGGCAACTGTATCACATTTTATTTCTTTGCCTGTTGCTAGTGAAAGGATTGATCTAGTATTCTTTTAGCAAAATGTTTGGTATTTTACTTCTCACAAAGCTGCTCGCTACTATTAAAGTTTTTGTGTTTTACAGAAATAACTTTTGCAATAAAATTCATATTCCATTCAGGCTCTTCTCCCAAAATCACAGAGTCTTTTGTCTTTTTATTCAAAAACAGAACCAGTTGAGAATGAATCAGAGTTGAAACAGTGAATGTAACCTGTCAATTTTGAAAGTTATTTGACCTGACTTCTTAAGTGGATGAAAATCTGTGGAGTTCATCATAATTAAATAGTGAAAAACCACACTTTTGGGAGGCTTACCAAAGCCTGATTGACTAGGCTCACAAGCTTTCTGTGTACTGTAATATTTTTCCCTTCCATCGTTGTCTTAAATTGTTTTGGAATCTCACAATAACTCTCTGTAATGACAAACTCATGACACAACCTTCCAAGGCTTGTGAAACACTCCTTAAAATCCTGTTATTCTCTTTGTTTATCTTTCCTAAGTTATATTTTACCCATGTTGGCTTTGTTTAAAATGACTAATTACAATAGATTCTCAGCTGGAATTTAAAAATATTTCTTAAAAGTAAACCAGTATGAAGTGGAAATCACATGTTTTTTATTCAAAGGGTGAAATATTTCCTCTAAGCTCTTGTTTCTGTTATCACAGAGTTCCTGTATTTGTGGTTGTGTCATCAAACACAAAAAAAAACTAACATCACATGCTGCTGCCCTATCCACCTTTCTTTCCCAAAAACCCACTCACAAGTTATCACTCTGTACTCACACACAATAATCAAGACTCTCAGAAATGTGAAAACCCTTTAGAACAGACAGAGGTGTTTGAAATGTCTTAAAGTAGTTTCTGTGTGTGTAGTCACAAGCAGAAGCCTGGGAAGTTAGACTAAGTATGTATTGTATACCTGCAATATGTCCAGGATTCCAAAAGCATTTCAATAAAATTTTTAAAATTTTATCCTTTGCATTTCTGGCCACTGATGCTGGCTAGCCATTGTCTTTTGAAAGTAGCCTTTCCTCTGCATCTGAATGACCAGATGCTCAGCCTCTGCTGGTTTTGCTCACCTCTGTTTTATCCCTACCTCACTATTTGGCTTGAACTTGACTCCCTCTTCTGTCAGTTCCATGATGAGTGTGCTTTGTACCTCATCACACCTACACACCTGCTGTGATGCCAGTGCCTCCATTTGGCCCCCTTCCTCCCATACATCACAAACTGAACTAACTAGCTTGAGTTTTTCTTTTTGAAAAGGAAGAACTGAAACCAGAGGCCTAAAACTGGACTGATGTTTTTTATTTCAAAGAGCGGGAGCTAAGTTTTGCTTTGACCCATACAGGCTGCAAATAAAAAGCCTGTCAGTTTTTTGCTATAATTGGTCTTTGTCCTCTCTGTTTTGGAATGTGGGATATACTGCTTCATAATATTCAATCTTGTTTCCATGGCAATAGCACGTGTTGGTTGTCTTCTTATCTGAATCTCTAATGAGCTTCTGTAGAGGAAGATCAAGTTGAAGTTCTGTTCTTCATGTCACTGCAAGCACTATAACGACATTCTGTTGTAAAAATCAATCCAGCTCTAAAAGCCAGCATTATCAGCATCTAAATGTCAGAAATTCAGCTAATAACCTTCATGATCACAACCTGTCCCCATGTGTATTCAGCTGTCAACTGACACAAAATCGGGCACAGTGTACTCAGATCTACATTATCAAATCTTGCTCTGGTGTTAAACATAAATCTAAGTTTCATAATTTTTTCATTTTGAAGGGTAATGTGACATCGTCAAAATCTGCTGTGTGGTTTGTGAATGTCTCTATTGGCTCTTTTATCACTTCAACAATGCAGATATGGGGAGGCTGTGAATTACTGTCACACTGTTTAATTGCATGTACTCTGGAGTGTGTAATATTTTAGGAGAAGCACAGTAACAGTTTTACTAAATCCCTGTGCATATTCCAGAAGAACAAAATATTCACTTACATCAGTGGAGCCTGGAAGAGAAAATGCCTCGTTTGGATTGTGTCAAAGACTTTACATATATTGGACCAAAATGGATGACTGATGACATTTCATATGCATCAGTTTTACACCAACAAAACAGCTTTTTGCATGGTGTACTATATTACAGGCTAAGTTCGTGGGGAAAGATGCACAAAAACTAAAACAAAACTATTTCAAAACAGCCATTTGCAGTAAATTAAAGAGCCATTGTGTTTAGCACTTTACGATAAGGAAAACAAGAACAGTATGATGTGTTTTAATTGATAGGATTTTTGCCTCCAGTTTGTAGACTAGGCTGTCCAATAGTCAAATTATGTGTTCACATGGATAAAATATATGTTTATTCTTTTGCCCTGTAGAAGTAACACAACTTTTAAGCACCACAACTTAATAACATTTACTGTAATAAAAGTACTGGAATTTGGAAAGTCCTAAGTCCTGCCCATACTTACCTCAGCCATACTGGGCCAGATTCAGTAGGGGCATGAGGACAAGCTTGAAATTATGTGCATTCTTACACAGTGAAGAGTTTCAGCAAAGGACTCACACATGGAGTCAAGCCCTTTACAGAACAGAACTGAGAGGGCAAGCTTTTCTGGATCAAGATCTTGCCTGATCTCTCAAGATCACACTCATTTTGGAGGTGAAATACCATAATGGCTGCATCAAAACATATTATACCAGGTATCTGATGGCATCACACCACAGAAGAGGTTTGAGGGAGTGGGAGTAGAGACCTAACATTTCTTAGAGAAAATCATCTCTGCAAATGTTGGCACAATTTGTCTTTTACACAGCCTCTCCTTTCTTGTACATGGAAGGACTCTAGTGTATGAAAAACAGCACATTTATCTATGTTGATCTCAAAAAGTTGCAGTTCAACTGTCATACTTCTCCCCTAAAATTTCAAGTCTGACTCCTGAAGAAGAGTCTGGCAGCCATTTCTTTACAAGGCTAATTTGGTAACTGAGCAGTTCAAAAATCCTGATCTGTGCCTGGCAGTAGATTGTGTGCTTCTTAGAGACAGTCTCCATTATAATGGTAAGTTTTTATGTTTTTGTGATTCCTCAACATCTTTAAGTACCTCCAACTCATGAATGAAATACAAAACTGATTCTGCTCTCTGCACTTAAAACACTGTTGAAGAGTCTTTTAGTATCTAGACATCAAGAAGAAGCAATTTCAAGAAGCAGCACAGTGGATGAGAGACAAGCCTGGTTTTCCTCCTGTGAGCTAGCTATGCAGTTGGAAACACCTAGTGAGCTTAGAGTTTAGAGCAATACTGGAAATATTTTACAATTACACTTGGTGATTGGCTGGAATTTTGAATATTGATTTAGAATTTTATTAGAGCAGAAAGCAGCTTTCAGCATATCGTGAAGGCTGAGCTGCATTTTTTGTGTACTAAAACTAAAAGAATTTGTTCACTGTACTCTTTCATGACACTCATTTCTCTTTCAATTGAAGTGTAGCCTGTCATACAAAGGAAAAATCCTACTCTTCAGTGAAATTTCATGAAAGTTTGGATGGAAACTGCAAAAATCACAGGAGAATGAAAGCATGTTAGATTGCGTTGTGAATAATCTCTAAAAATTTTATCAGAGTTTGAGTTCTTCTGTATTTTAGGATAAATGGTAGATTCACAGTGTGGTG
Source organism: Sitta europaea (assembly GCA_013400255.1). Classification (NCBI taxonomy): domain Eukaryota; kingdom Metazoa; phylum Chordata; class Aves; order Passeriformes; family Sittidae; genus Sitta; species Sitta europaea. The sequence continues at coordinate 80,004 of VXBS01001505.1, forward strand.
CAGGTAGATGAGAAAGAAAATAAGTCTTTGACCTGATAATTCAATTTAATGGGGATTAAGTCCATAAAGACTTATTCACTTGTAATAATTCTTTGTAGGTGTGTTCTGCTAAGCTTTAGCAGTTTTCACTGCTTGATCCTTTTCTTTTGACCAGCTATTCTGAATTAGAAAGGATCTTTTCCATTAAAATATGTATCTACAGTTACTTTTTAATGCAAGAAGCTTCATTAATCTTCATATTACTTGTCCCATCTGCTTTGCTCTGACTTGGCTGGCATTTACACAGTGAGCTACAGACCAAAAAGCAGACCAAGCCTGTTCTATGTTGCCTCGCTACAGAGACCAGCAATGTGCTGTGAAACCAGGCTCAGTTCTGAGCTGCCAGTCTGCTCACCCCTGCAAGGTGCAATGTACCCACTCTGTAAGGTCTCATTTTAATTCAAGGGAGACAGAATTTATGCACATGCACAGCATTTCCCCTCCAAAAGGCAAGGAAAGTGTCTACATATTTTGTCTGGCAGAAAACATAAGAGAACAGCTTTGCATAATCACATGGCAGTTTGCAGAATGAAGACATCTCACTCTCAGAGCCCCTTTTTCCTCTCATTCATTTCTTGAGTCAGTCCTAATAGATTCAGGGTCCAGGTCATATTTCAATGATTTAAATATTCTTGTTTGCAGAGAAACCAGGTGCTGTTGTCCTCCATCTTAGAGGAGGACAAAGACAGTAGAGTAGTAGAAAGCCAGGAAAAGAGAGGAAACTTCGTTTTATGAAGTGAGACAACAGCACAAAAGGAAGGTGCAGTGAAGATGTCACTAGCCACAATAAGAAAAAATATTTGGGGGGGGGGGGGAAGGGGGACATTGTTAGATAGGACTCAGGAACTTTAATCTCTGAGATCTTTGATCTCAGGATCTTTGGTCCTTCTGATCTTTGATCAAGAATGCAGTTAGGGTCAGTGGTCCAGGGACTGGCAGGCTATTCTGAGAATGAGATAATGTACAGGCCCAAGTGTAGCCAGGACACATCACCACAGGTCAGATCTGGGTGCACACTCCCTTCTGAACCCTGAGCTTCCCTGCCCAACACAAGGCTTTCCCCCAAAGGGCAAGCACCAAAATGCTCACTCTTCCATGTGAGGTGTTTGTCCTTCCCAGACATCATGGGCAAACCATTCTCACCAGGCACATGCTCACAAGACCAAGCACAGGACAAGAGAGATCCTGGCTGAGTGTATTGTAAAACTGGAACATACAGCAGCTGCATGGTCATGGGCTTCTGTAAGGTTTGACTTGCTAATACAGTCATGTGAGTGAAGTGTCTGGCTAAAAGGAGATTACTGTTTTGCAGCCTGTAGTGTGCTAGATTTGATTTCCATTTAATGTCTGGCCATTCTACTTGTGGCAGAAACCAGTTGCTATAGTCTGTCAGCTACAGACAGGTACAGAAGCAGTCCAAGCACTCAGTGGTGGCACAGCTAGGAGCAACCAGAACTATGTCAGACATACAGAAAGCAGGAAGTGCCTAAAGGGGCACAAAGGGACAGTGAAAAATATCTGTCCTTCCTCTTCTATACTCCCCTCCTTCATCTTTAAGGCCACAATGATTATGGGGTTTTGGGGTTTTTTTCACCACAGAGAAACTTTGGCTTGCCTCTGGAGACTATTGTTGGCAGAAGTTAGAATCACAGATCCAAAACTCCAGAAATCCAAAGACTAAAACTACTCCACCCTAGTCCATCAGAGTAGACAAAGGAATGAAAGTCTTTATATCACAGGACTTTACATATCCCATAAAAATTTTGCTCTTGGTAGAAAGATAAGGGACTAAAAATTAGCCACAAGTGCCTAAACCTATGTTTGTACTCTTTTCTCTTACACCACAAAAACGTGGCATGAGAGAATGTGAGCTTCAGCTAATGCAGGAATGAGAAACTTCCTCTTACCTTGTCCTTACTCTTGGCAGAATGACTTTTACAGCATTTCACCAAAAGCATTAGGAAAATGGCATACTTTTCTATTCTTCCAGTGCAAAAGGTGAGTTTCCTAAAAGTACGTTTCTCAGACTTGCTTGAATGGCTTTCACCTGAACTATTCAGTGTTATGATTTTAAAAGACTTCATTTGTAACTTAGGTTCTCAAGTGGTTTCTTTTTTTCTCCCATATATGTTACTGGCTTAGCACATTGCAGCTGTGATGTAGCAGATGGAAATTGTTTTGATAATTGATGCTCTGAAATACCATATGCATAGGCTGAGATATTTAAGTTCTGTTTAGTGTGTTTGTCTGTCTGTGTCCATATCAGCTTTCTCCTGAAGACTCTGATTTGTTTATCACAAAACAACAACAAAAAATCTGGAAACATGGCTGAGATGAGAAGAATGTAGCTCCCTGTGGTACCATTTAGAAATTGGATGCAGAGACAAACAAGTCCAGATTAAGTATCATTCTCTTTACAGTCTTCTCAGTAAACTCAATAAACTCCAGCATGAGCTGGAGGTCTGTTATTGTCCTCCACCTATCTATCAGCACATGTGTGCTGAGTATATCATTGCTATAATACAGCACACAGCCAGCACTGCTACAACAGAGCTGGCATGCAGTGCAGAACAATTGCAAATCAAGTGTGAGACATTTTGTCAGATGAAATCCCTGCTCAGTGACAGTCAGCTGGAGTTTTGTGAGAGGCCAGGAGTTCACCAGTGGGATGCACAGGGCAGAACATTGTGAGATAGCACTCTTGGCAGTCCAGTGAAATGCTTGGCTTTCAGACTCAATGGGTTGCAGTCTCCTTGTTCCATCATTTTTAACAGGTTCCACTGTATTCATTGCCTCTTTCATACTGTCACCTTGGTAGCAGTGTGGCTGTATGTGGAATAATATGGAAATTAATTTAGATAGAAACCTAAAAGAAATGTTGCGCCATAGCCATTTTTCTTATTTTTTTTTTATTATTTTTCGGTTTTCCGTTCTTTTTATTTAAATCAAAAATAGTGCAGCTAGTATAGAGGGGACGCCTAACTCCAGACTAAATCTAAATCTAAATCTAAATCTGTAGACTGAGTCATTCAGTCATTTTTAAAAATTCATAATTATGATTGTTGCCTGGAGGAATTTTTAACTCCACGTGAATCGTGTCGGTGCGAACAGGTGACACACACTGCGAGCATCCTACAAAGGACTCGGATTTCCCGGGACGTGTCCGGGCGCGTCCCCTCCGGGCCGGGCCCGCCAGGGGGCGCTGCGGCCGCGCCTGCCCTATGGGGCCGCGCCTGCCCTATGGGGCGGTGCTGCCCTATGGGCCCGGTGCTGCCATATGGGGCAGGTCTGCCCTATGGGCCCGGTGCTGCCCTATGGGGCCGCTGCTGCCCTATGGGGCCGCTGCTGCCCTATGGGGCCGGTCTGCCCTATGGGGCCGGTGCTGCCCTATGGGGCCCGTGCCTGCCCTATGGGGCNACACGCACGGGCCCCCAGCGACTCGCTGGAGAGAGCTGCTGAGCTCTCGCTGACCCGGGCTAATTTCCGAGCGGCTGAAGGCAAGGATAGCTGTTTTTTTAGTCGTTTATTTCCCCCGCAGCAAAATATGTACTCAGTTTTGAGTAGCGCTATAAATAAAGTAAAAAGAATAATAACTGGGAGGCGCTGGGTCTGCGGAGTAACAAAACCCCGTGCTTTCATCTGGGCCCTGCAGAGCTGCGCCTCGTCTGCTCTGTTCCCCTTGAAAGAGGAGGGATGTGAGAGCTGGAAGGATTTTGTGTTTCAGCCCCTCTGCCCGGGTGTGTGAGCGCTCCGCGGCACCCAGCGCCGCTGACCCCTCGCTGCTGCCCGCCCCGGGAATGCAGGCGCTGCCCTGCTGAGCTGCCTTAAGCCTTGGAGCTCCTGGAGGCTTTTCCGCTGTTTGTTTCCAGGGTTTGGCTGTTAAGCTGGCGGCGGAACCCGGGCGGCTGCCAGCGGCGCACGGCATCGATCCCGCTGCGGAACGGGCGGCGCGGCCAGAGCGCCGGGAGGCGCTCACCTCGCACCCTGTGCAAAGGGAACTTTTAGCAAGTAAAAGTGCTGGTTCAGGAGGCTGATAAAGTAAATCATCAAAATACCCGCTGTCCACTGTGCCTCTTGATCATTGCGCTGCAGCTGTGACTCGTTTTATTGACTCATTGTAAGGATATAATGCATTGGGAGGTTAGAAACTCGCAAAGGGAAGTACTGCTGTCCCATAAATTGTCCCTCTAATTTTGTAGCACATTACATTTAAAGGCAGGTCATAATGTTCTCAATCGGTTACCAAAAGGTAGGTCTCTAACTAAAAAAGACTTGACTGAGGAGCTGAGGAACTTGCTTCAAACTGGAGCACTGAAAATCAGGCCAGTTTGAATTAACTGCTGGTAGAGCCTAGCTCTGAAAACATGGGCTGCTGTCACCAAGTACAACGCTTGCCTTTGGAAACAGAGCCAGGAAATGAACAAGCATAAAAATATTCCAGACTACTTCAGGATGAAGTATTCAGTGGTACTGACCCTGCCTGCTCCACTAAGGGGCCTGGCACAGCACAAGTGCCATCACCACTGGATATGAATCTGCTTGGCTCTGGACAGGTTCTTCAGCTGGAACCAAATCCACACTTGGCATGTTTTACAAGAGGAAAATGGGGGATTGGGATAAACAGCAGTCATTTTTTTCCCCTTCAAGTATTCTTGCATGGACTGAGTAGGTAACTGAAGTATGCTGGATCATAATGGGGGCTGCTTAGATTTTTGAACAGCTGATTGGCCTTTTTCTCCCATTTATGAATCTGATACATATTAGTTCAATAGTTTTTTTCAGCAAATTTTTGAGATGCAGCATCAAGAGCTGCAACAAATATTTGTTTTGTTTGTTGCTTATTTTTCAAATGTCATCATGCACCAGAGGTCTGTAGGAGCTCATCACTTCCCAGGGACAAGAAGACTGCAAGAACCTTCTGATGGGGAACAGTCCGTGCAGTCTTCTGCCTACAATAAACTTTTTTTTCCCTGTATGTGGGCAAAAAGACAGAATATCACAGAAATGAAGAAACAGATTGAAGCTCTCATTGTGTTTAAGCTGCAGTATATATTAGGATATGGCATTTGTCTAATGATGAGTCTTATGGCTGAGGTGTTAAAAAAGAATTAGTCTAGGCAATTTAGCCACCAGACAGCTATTGATATTACCAGAAGCAGGCTGATTGACTTTGCAAGCCTCCAATTATAATCCAGGCTATAATTATGATTATACCTCTCCACAGAGCACTACTGAGCCTCCACTTTTGACTCACACCAGATTCCCACTGAAGCCAGCAGGAGCTGTGCTTGAGATGGGGCTTGCACAGGCAGCACTGTTTGTCCAAAAGTAAATAAGCTGTTCCTGTAAATTGCTTCCCCAAAATGAACTGTTCTCTCCTATGTGTGGTCATAGCTCTAAGCAGGCACACAGCTTTTGCTTTGTTCTGGCTCAGGAGCAAAGTCAGGTTTAAGGCACTGGTAGTCTGGTGTGTCTTCAGACTTGTCCAGCACTGTAAAAATCTTAACTTTTACAACTCTTAACTTAGAGGCTAGCTGGAGTCTCCATCCAATAATTTGGTGTCAAGAATACCCTGCTTACCTGTAAATCTTATTCTCATTAGTTTTTGTGCAGACAAGTAAAATGTATTTAATTGATTTTCTCATCATGATTAAAAGGAGGTAAGTAGATTTATGCAAGAGGAGTAAATACTCGGTTTTACTGTGGAAGGCTTACACAGGAAAAATCTATCTTCATCTCCTACCTTATTACACACTCAGGAAAACTCTGTGTATTGATTGTGGGTGAAGTTGTTAATTTCCAGGCCACTGCTACAAGTGAGGAGAGATACTTGGGAAGCAGATTTCCTTTTCTTTAGAAAAAGAGGAAACAAAGACCATAAACTGTGGAAAATGTGCACAGCAAAATTCATAAGACTATAATTGTTAAGATGCACAATGTGAAAGGAAGATCTTCAAATTAGGAAGATTCTGTAAAGACAAGCTTGCAGACAAATTGCCCCCATTATCTTGATAATCACTTTCTAAGCCACAAAAAACCATAAATCTCACATCTTGCAAGCAGACCTGTGGAAGTACAATCCCGTGGGATTCTGCATGGCTCTACTGTCCTGTTAGAGTTGATCAGAGGGTGGTGCAGGGCTGCCATCTCAGGCTGTGTTTGAATGTTCTTCTACTCTCTTATTTCTGGGCAAATAGGAGCTTCACCCCTTTGGTATTTGTCTGGGAATCAAAGAGCATGGATCAGAAATATATGGACATTTCGTGGAGAGTTTTCATAAATATGATTACAGCTGTCCTCAAACACCCTGTTCTACACTTCCCCATGTCCTGTACAGTATCTGCTACATGATGGCTGTGTAACCTAAAGCCACAGTAGCATTTTAATCCAGGACTTTTTATTACTGGCTCTTTTAATCTCAGCCTTTTTGGGTTTTTTATGGTCTTGCCTTTGCAAAATTTGCATTATCAAATACCTGTAATCAATTTCTGAAGCAGGATGAAGAGGATTACTCAGAAAGTTTTCCATCATTGCGGTGGCTACAGTGTGTTACCCTGTGGTATTCAAACACTTGTATACAGGAATGATTTCTGTCTCCTGAGAGCTGGGGCACAAGGAGTTCTCCTGGTTTCGTAGAGAGTGTAATTTGGGTATTGGCCATAATACCACATCAGCCCTGTGGCTTTTTTAGAGTGGTGTTAGGAGTGAGGCACGGCCTGGCCACGGGTTCATAGCCAGTTTGGGATCTTGCAGCACCTGGGCTCTGGGCCCACCATACTTTTGACAGCCAATGCCTTTTCTTGCTAATCCACAGCCATGCTCCACAAGTCATTAGGAGAAGCTCTCTCAGCGAGCACTTTTTAGCCTGCTTCTGTTGGGAGGGAAACCGAAATTTCAAAAGTCGAGTCATCATTTTTTTCTCTAGCTTACACTTGCAAAACAATCAGGTGAGGCTCCCTAATGTGCAACCACTTGCAATTAATCAGGCAGTGACTGCATCTGAGAGGGGCTCAGGATGCTCCCACCTGGAGCCAGGTTAATCTGCTTTCAAAATTTCCGTGACCTGCGGCCACAGCGGGGGTGGCAGGAGCCTTTCCAAGAGACACGAGTGTCATCTAGTGGTGAAGCAAACCCTCCCAGTCACACCCCAGGGGCTTCCAGACGGAGCACGGGGTGACACGTTTTGTTTCTGCCACACTTTGACAGCCCAGTGCAGAATGTATGGAGTAATGCTTCCTTTGCCTTTCATCCTTGTGGGATTTCCTTTATGCAGGCTAATGGAAAATAATGTGAGCCCATAGCTAACCAGGCAGCAGATACTCATGGCTCTCCAGCTGAGGTTCTTCTGTCCCTGTGATGGGGACAGCAAGGGTTGGTCTCCTTGGGGACAGTGACCACCAGCTCCTTAGGAATTAAGTGAGAATTTTACAGGACAAAGGACTGGTTAAAGCTCTATTTATTTATATTGGAAATATGCATTTCAGAGTAAATTTTTCCCAAACTCTTTTGCCTTCTTTCACACATTAATCCAGATTTATTAGTGAAGCAGAACATAAACATAGAAATTCTCTGTAGTTGGTCAAATAAGAAAGGAGAAACATCTTTTTTGCCTACTTTAACTCATAAATCCAGATTTATTAGCGAAGCAGAACATAAATACAGAAATTCTCTTGTAGTTGGTCAAATTAGAAAGGAGAAACCTCTTCTCACCAGAAGCATCACTAGCAGAGGAACAGGCAGGGACAGGTGGCTGAGCTGGTGACAAAATGGAGTGGAGAAATACTGGCTGGTTATGTAGAATTTTCCTAATGTGACTTCCTTGCAGTTCATCACAGTAACTGTAATGGAACAAACACAGCTCAAGGTGTTGTGCAGGTCTTCTGAGGGAAAACAGACTTTGAATTTACTCAGCTAGAACTTATCAGGTAAAATTACTGCCAGTCATTGCTCAGTACACATTTTCAGCTGCAGAACTGGTAACTCACTTTTTTTTGGAACAAAGGGGAACTCACCATATTTACAGCTGATGCCAAGGACTAAGACTTACAAAAAATCCCAAGTGCTTCTCAGTTGTGTAGGGGCTGGTGGGTGGAAGATGTGGAGCTGCCCAGCCTTAGAATAGAGGCAGTGAAAATTTGAGGATTTCTTCTAGAGAGACTAACAAAGGGCATGCCTCGTTTTTCAAATGATTCTTCATTTCCCACCATTTCCTGCTACAGCAGTCCTTGGGCAGTCGTGCCACACAGATTCTGTGATCCTAAGGGTGAACGCACGGGAAAAAAAAAAAAACAAAAAAAACAACCAACCGAGAGAAAGCCTAATAAAAAGCACTGAATCCTTTTACAAAGCTGCCAGCTGGCTGTGTGAGGGCGCTGGGCAGGGCAGCAGGGGCTCAGAGCTGCCGGCTCATCTCCCGCTTCCCGGCTCTCGGGGCTTGCTTTGCTCGAGATGACCCCGAGATGTATAAAAAGTCGCTGTCTCCCAACCCAGCTGTCGAAGAATGAGTCAGGAGTCTTCGGCTGATGCTCTCAAGGTTGTTTTATTGTTTCTTATCTAAGATATTTTCTGTCTGGGCTGCCCAGGTCTGTTCAGCAGGGCAGCCCGAGGCACACACCCTGCCCCAGGGGCAGGCACTGATTTTTATACGTGTTAGTTATTTATAATTATGGTCCAATGCCTGTCACCTGTGTTAGACAGTTCCATTCTACTCTAATCCAATCCCCAAGTGCCACCATCCCCAAGAAGATGGGGTTAGGAAGAAGAAGGAAGGAGGACAGGACAACGCCCAAGTCCCTCCATCTTACCCCCTAAGCCCCCATGGTAAAAATCCCCAAAATTTCCCTTTTCACTCTACAACTGCTACTATCATGCTATCTAAACTTTTGTGACTTTTAGTTCTTCATTCCCAGGTGGTAATTTGTCCCTCGGGTCAAACTCAAAGCCCCAGGAGTCCCTGGCTGCCTGCCAGGGTCTGTGACCCCCCTGCCAGGGCTTTGGAGAGCCTTGGCTGGAGCTGAGATCATCCAGGACTGTCACAGACACATCCTGGGTTCCGACTCCCTTTGGAGCGCCTTGGCTGGGGCTGGGATCATCCAGGACTGTCACAGACACATCCTGGGTTCCGACTCCCAGCTCGCTCTGTCGTTTGTCGCCCGCCTGGGTCAGCGCTGGTACCGAGCTCAGCCGCTCTGCATCCCAGCCGGTGATGTCGCGGGAGGAATTGGGCACGGCATGCCGGTAGGAGGGAGAGAGAGCTTCAGGGAGAGTCATCACAGGCGCAGAGATGGGAAATAAATGAGCTCAGAAAAAGGCAACCCTCAAAGTGGCTGTTCTCAGGCTGGAAGCGAGTGTGTTTTTAGGAGATGGGGCTGTTTCAGTCCCAGCCGTGGGGACGCACGGAATTGCAGCAGCTCTCCCTGGGATTTCAGCAGGGTTTGCTTCGAGGCTGAAATGAGGGAGTTGCCATAGGGCACTTGGCTTTCAGCTGAGTTGCCGAAAAGCCAAACGGGTGGGCTGGGAGGCTGGCTTGTCCCCTTGTCCGCAGGTGAGAGGCAGGGCAGGGCTCACAGACGCTGTCGCTCCTGCACGGGATTTCCCTCTCCGGAGAGGAGCAGGGAGGATTTTGCTCACGCGGCTTCTGGCTGAGATTTGGAGCAGCCTTTCCCCGGGAAAACAGTGCTAATAAGGAGAGGCCATGCCACAGTCTGATGAAACCCAGGGAGGTCCTGGCCGTGCAAGCAGCACCATTCACTGCACAGCAGCCAGCTGGAATCCAGTTGCCAATATCTCCCTCGACAACAGACAGAGCAGAGTGCTCTGACAAAAGAAGGCATACGTTTAATCAATTCCTGTGGTGCTGTAAAACTCAAATTTAATTTGTATTCTTTAAATACACCCTGGCATTTAAACCACTGCTAGCAGTAGAGCAGTTACTCCTTCTTCTGCTTATTTCCCTACAGAATGTATCTCTTCACACTGAAATTCAGTAAACATTTTGAGAACACTGTGGCAAGGTCAAGGATGTTTTGCAAAATCTTTATCTGTGTAACCTAAATGGACCTGGCAACAGAACAGACTGTGCTCTGAACTTGGGGGAAAAGGTGAAATAGCTCATCCCCATCGGTTCTGCTCTGTGTATGAGGCAGTAAATTCAGGGTGACTGTCCATCTCCAAATGCTGCATGGCATCTGGACTTACAGTGCCTGGATTGTCTGATTTTGTGTACCATGGAGCTGTTTGGTTCTCCCAAAAGCCACAAAGTGACCCATTAAGGAAAGTCGTGTATCCAGAGCACCAGGCTGGGCTGACCACAGAGCCACAGACCAGAATTCTCAGCTTAGAAATCTGCTTTTCATGGGCTCCAGGGAAGAGACAAGTATCAGTGCAGAATGAGCTTTTTTTTTTCCTTTTTTTTTTTTTTTTTAATGAGTGTCGAGTCATGACTAACACATCTAGAACCAAGTACTGTAATAATTTATGCCCATGTGTTGATCTTTTTTTTTTGTGCATGGAATTAATTTTGGACATACGTTTTCCATATCTCCAAATCTTCTGAAAAGATCAGCAATAAATTATTATTTAACAACCAAAACATTGCTGTCTCACACCTTTTAGTCTCCTTTTTCTTCTTGCTAACTGACCTCCAGGAGAAACACCATTGGAGTGATGCTGGAATTAAAAGCTTTAGCTAAGATTTTCAGAGTGACTGAGGGAGAACTGTCAAGGGAAGGTGTCTGCATATCTGGCCTCAAAAAGTAAGCCTAGAAAGGGGTCACCTTGGTGATTGAATTCTTGGCCAGTGGTTACATTTAAGCATTCAAGTGCTGTGGTGGCAAAGCCTCCCTCAAAATGATTTTCCTGCTTGACACCCAAGTTAAATTGGATTTAATTTCATATTCTTCCACAAATTTATTGCATATCGTGTCTTTCCTTTTGAAGCACACCTAGGCTAGGCAGGCAGGCATTGATTGCTAACAAGCCCAATCCTCCTCCTCCTCATGACACAAGTTTAAAAAATATATGAAGGGCTGAGAGTTCTGGCAGGAAGCACTTCCTGGCCCCTGAGTGAAGATCATAAGCTGTCACCTGTCAGCTAGCTCATAAATCACCAGATCAGAGCAAGTCTGATTATTCCACTTGTAAAAATATTAAAAATAAAATTCATCACTGTGATTTTCACATTGTTTTTTCTGTAACTGATTATGCACTGCAAAACCTTTCACCAAGCAGTGTTGCTCTTGGGTTGTAAGGTAGGGTTTAGAGAACAAAAACATTGGTGACAAAAACTGGAGGAAGATTATGTTCATCAGAAACACCCTTTGCACTAGTGGCAGTCTCAGCTCCTGCTTTTGGACTCCAGCTGTCCAGTGTTTCCCCTGGGATCTGGGAGCAGGAGACTGTCACCAGGATAACCATCCTCCTTGAACAGCAAAATTCTCTCAAATTACATGATGAGGTCTACAAGTAATCCCATCAGCTTAGCACTAACATGCTTAAACTCTGGGTTATTTGTCCTTATTTCACATCAATTTTTGTTTGGAAAATCAAAATCCAGTCCCACCATAATCTTTCAGCTGAGCTTCACTTTATTACTGTATTGTGGGGAGTCTTCTGAAATGCATCCTAATTTCACCCCTACCTAGATGTACCTGGTTTCTCTATTTTGCCAAAGGAAGAGCTTTCTGTTGCACAGTGCTTACGTGTGCAACACATCTTATGATGCAATTGGAGAACATCTTCCCTCTCTGCAGGCATACCTGCAAGAATTACCAAGGGCTTTGCTCACTGCAGTTGCATTAACAGGATGCAGATGCAGGACCAGGGAGTAAGGCCCTTTGTTTTCAGTCAGACCCTGTAGGGTTATCTGGAGACTTCATTCACTGTACAACAATCTAATTCCCTTCCCTGAATTCAGCACTTGCAGGTGTTTCTAGAGAAGCTGGAACCAGCAGCTCAGAGATGGAGCAGGCTCTGGTGCTGCAGGGGAGGGTTTCATGGCAGGCAGGTCCAAATCCCAAGAGTCAGTTGAGGTTTAATGGTGATTTTATCCCTCCTCAACACAAACCTGGGGTCCATTTGGCTTGGAAGAGACTCTTGTCCAAAAACTTCCTTAGTTCCCTTCTCTGCCCCACGCAGTGATGTGCCAGCCAGGAGGGAGAACCCCTCTAGGACCTCTGCCCTCACCTTACCTCAGAAAAGCTTAGTCCTTGGACAAATTAGAACATTCCATGGAACCTGGACCTTAGCAGGAGAAAGCTGAATGGAGGAAGTAAGTGAGGTCTGGTGAAGGGAACACATGAGAATAAGACTTGCCTCAGGCCAGCAGGAAATACAAAGTGGACCTCAGAGGCTTCTGCCTTGACATCAGGGTATATTTTGAGCTGGATAAAAAAATAGCTCTAGGTTAGGTTCTGTGAATAAAGGGATTGAGACTAGAGTTAAATGATGAGGACTATTGACAAAGGAAGAAAATGACTGGCTTCAGGCTGGAAGTCTGAAACAGCCCATGCTTTTTCAGGGTGGATATGAGACAAGACAAGAAGCAGCTGGTGTTGCATCCACAGGGAGTGAAGCAAAACCTACCAAAAGGAGTGCAGTGATGGTGGAACCATGCCCCATTCTCTGTGTCACAGAATGAAGATGTCCAGCAGGAACTGATACAGGGGCTTCTGGAAGCACACAGGGAACAGGTAAGGCAGGGTTGTGTTTGGGCTTTCCATCCCAGTGGCTAGAACAGCTAATAGTCTTGTCCCTCTCTAAGGAAACTTCAAATTCTTAAATATCTCAAGGTGCAAAACTTTTTGAAACCTGTGCATTACATCTCTGCTGCCTGTGGCACATCAGGAGAATCAGTGATTATAGGTTTAACTAGTGTCCATTTTTAGACCAGTGATTTAATTAATTTGTTGTCCACCATATTTTCTCCTTATTGACAACTATTTATTCTCATTTTATAATACCAGCTAGAGGCTGGGAAAATGTATATTTTCCAGTATATTTCTGTATAATTTTCAGTATATATCTACATACACACATACAATAAACTGTATTGAAAATATACAAGGTTGAAGACTAAGAGAGAAGTGTTACCCACATTTTAGAGATGGGGTGCTGAAGGAAGAGGAGATGACCTGAGTTTCAGATCATACTCAATGCCTGTGATACATTAGGAAACTCAGGTTTAAGAAGAAGACCATCCTTCCTTCCTGGAATGGAATGGAAAGAAGAGAGCTAACAGGAAAGATGGAGTAGAACATTTGTTGTGTTAAAATAACCTTAATTCCCTGCATGAGACAGTCTCCCTGCTTTTTCTTCATTTTGCATTCAGTAGTCTAAAGCAGGAAGCATGACACTTATTTGATTTTATTTTTTTAAAATTTCTTCATTATTGCAGAAAAATTTTCAATAAATCATGCTTGGAAGCTCTGGGGAGATTGCAAAACCAAGCCCTACTCAGCTCCAGGCGTTTACACATGACGCATACACTCATCAGAGCTCACTGCTGTTGTTTCTCTGCCAATCACCTTACCCAGTGTGAAGATGTGTCACAACACTGAGCAAACATGGAAACAGCCACATTAATCAACCATATTTTCCCCATATGGTAACTTTCCTTTACCATGGGTAGTCCAGCTCTCACACAGACTTTACAGAGAGAAAGTTTACAAGCAATAAAAATTAACAGCCAGTATATATGCAACAAACAAATCAACATATTCCCCCCTCCCAGTGTGTGCCTGAGTGGATCTAATTCAAACTGTGACTAAACTGTGGTTGCATTTCCATGAGATATTTTGCCTAAGGATGTGCAGTGTACACTGTGCATGATTCATTCCAGTGAGATCCAGACCAGGGGTGACAGGAAGAAGTTCTGAGGACAAGCACAGAGAAATAGCCATAACAGGAGAGTAAAGCCACACAATGATTGTGTTGCCATGCCCTTAGGGCAGTAACAGGGCAGGGCACCGAGAGCCTTCATTTCCATGTGCCTGTGAAGAACTTCACTGACTCTCTTCATTTTCACCTATTCCTCCCCATAAAGAAAAATAAAGCCCAGAGTAGTGTGGTTGGATACTGGGATAGTTCCTGTTTCCAAGTGCTCTCTCTACCTCGGGTTGCCTCACAGTTAGAGCTCCTCCTCCTCCTCCTCCTCCTCCTCCTCCTCCACACACTCCTGAAGGGCAGTTCTGGGAGCACATCTTTCCCAGAAGCCTCACTAGGGCTGGGCAGCAGGTGCCTTGCTAAAAGTAATCCTCACAGCTGTCTGGTTCGTGTGGTGTTAGTACAAGCACATAATTTCCACTGGCACAGATTAGGAGCATTAATGTCAACAGAACAGTGAATGTCTGTGCCATCAGAATTTGACGTCTTGCATTTGTCATGCCACCAAATAGCTTGTTTCCAAATTATAGAACAGTTGTGTGGTGGATGGAATGGGGCTGTGATAATTTGTATGTATGAACGATATTTTGAGACCCACTTGTTTTTGCATCTCGTTCAAACACTGCCAGGCTGGATGTTGGGGGGATGGAAGAGCACACATCCATTCTGTTTCAGAGAGGCTTCTCTCCCCAGCCTGCAGTGTGGCTGAGGGATCTGCCTCTCCTCCACACAGTCATTTTCAGTAAGACTTGGAAAGGGGAAGACAAACCAAGCACAGCACAGCATCTGAGGACATAATGTTTTCAGAGTTGGCTGGCAGTGGTAGTCTGTTGTTCTGTCAAAACAAAGATGATGTGACAGCTCTGCCTGTCAGTCTTTGCCCAAATTTCTTCTTCCTTCCTTTCTTCCACTTGCCCTTCTCCTTTTCTATCAGCAGCATTGCTTCAGTCAAATTTGGCAAAGGAAGTGAGGGTTAATATCTCACAGATACTAAGTTCCTGCAGTTTTTGCCAAAATCAGAAAGAGACCCTGCTGGAGCCCACACTAGGGGAGTGGCCAGTCTGTACATGCACAGCTCACAGGTGCTTCAATCATTTGCTTTTCTTCCCAATGATTTTCTGCTCTTTGCACACTTGAGAAGCCTAAAACTGGTGTTGCCAGTGGGGTGGAGTGGGACCCAGGAAGGGCATGAAGGGGTTACAGGGGTGCTGGATGCAGAAGGGAGACCTCTACAGCAGGGGTAGAAATGGAGCTGAGGACTGGGAGCACTTCACATTGGGCTGAGGCTGTGTACAATATGTGTGAGTAGGGATCCTGAAGTAGGTGAAAAGAAGAGGGAATCCAGAGAACAAAACTTTGCCTGTGATAATAACTCGTCTTTTTGTCTGTGTAGAACTCAGAGTGAATTAAAAGCAGTAAATCTAACTAGATGTCTCACAATTTATGTCTCACATAAACCGTTGTTTCTAGTGAATGCAATGGAAATGTATTTTAAGAGCAATGAGAGAGAAGAGGGGAAATATTTAAGGCTCAAACCTAAGGAAAGATAAGTATCTACATTTGAAACGTTCTCAATTTTCAATTCTTTATTCAACCACTTAACCATTGCTTTGATAATACACATTTGACTAATTGGCATAATTTTCTTTCTTAGTAACAGTGAAAGGTGATCTCAGACTCAGTTAAGAGATTACTTGCAGCATGTGGTTGTTCCATGGTAAGGTGAAGTTTCAGTAGCTACTGTACAACTTGTATTTTTGGTTTAGTGGGGATGGGAGAGGACAGTTCCTCTTAGGTGCATGGGCAGTTTTGAGAGCTAGTGGTATCTAATGCCAAGGGAGCAGAGAGGAATGTCTTATGGGGAAATGCAAACAAATATCTCTAAGCATGAGAGCAGTGCGAAAATATATATGACCATAGGAAATACCTTTGGTCTGTGATTGGAATAGTGTAAAGATGGAGAAAGAAAGAATTATTATGGCTAGAGCAGTCAGGGGTTACCTGACACTAGTCTGTGGGAACCTAAATGAGGGGAATTCCTCATTCTAGCAAAGTTTGCTGGCATGGTGACTGCTCTGTTCCATTGTATGGTGACCAGAGGGTGTGAAGACAGTAAAAAGTAACTAAAGTCAGTTCTTAAGTGAAGAATTTTCCTGGTATGCATTTATATTTTTGTTCAATGTACTGAAATATGCAATGTTGTTAAATTCAGACATAAAATAAATTGACAAATTTGACTTAAATAATTGCATCTCTATTCTTCTCTGAAGATCAGTATGCAGTGTATATGTGATCCAACATGAACTTCATTAATAGAAATTTAATTGCCAGCATATTATCCTTTGAGACTTTTCCTCATCATGGAATATTTCAGCACTAATCTTTGCAGCCCAGCTCTGCACAGCCAAGGTGCTGGGTGAGGAATGCAGTTTAAACAGCTCTTTCAAGAGCACTGCAATGTGCTCAGTGATCACCTCCTGCAACTCCAGCTGCGAACTCAAAATGTCAGGGCACTTCAGACCTGCCTTTTCCTGTGTGCCTTTGCTGCTGCTGGTGGTTTGGCTGCAGCTGAAGCAGTGGTGCTATATCTGGAGAGGAAACCACAGCATTTTTGCAGAGCAAACATGCGCCAGGAAGTTGTCTTTTGTTCCGTTCTGGCATTAACTCCTAAATTCTCCTGGTCACTTCTCTGATACAATGCTGTTTTAAAGCAATCTAACAAAAACAGGCTTCCTGAAAACTGGTAAATTTTTCAGCAGAGTAGTGGTGTTGTGCTGTTCCAGCTCGGCTTATCAGCACAACCTTCATTAACTGCTAACCTTTCCACAGATACCAAGGGGAGATGGTAGTTTTTCTTTTCCTGATGAAAAAGATTTGTGAGGGCTACCAGAGTGCTGACTTTCTCACTCTCTAAACCCTTTTTTTCTGGTGTTTGTCTTTTTTTTTTTTTTTTTTTTTTTTTGCCTGGTGACTGCTGGCAGGGTTGAGAGCAGCTGACATTTTAGGATGACAAGCACCCCACCCAACACGAGTATCCAGTACTATCAGTTCACACAGGACCTAAGATTATTCTAGAGACTAATAGCTAAATAGGAGTAGTAGGGGTGATTGTCACATAAATAGCTGGTTCTTTCATAAATAAACCATTTATCCTGAAATCTGTTAATTAACTTTATCAAGACTGAAAGATGAATAAATACCTTAGTCTCCAGGTGCCAGTAAGATAATAATTTTTGCTTATAATACTACAGATCCTATATGGATCCCTACCTCCATTTTTTAATCTTAAGAGTTTTAAGTTTCTCCCTTGAATTTGCCCCGGTGCCTGACCTTTGAGCAGACACACAACAACTGATGGGAATTTAGAGCTGCTGTTTTCAAAGTCCTTTTCTTGTAGGATGTAATTTTAAGTCTACTTAGTTCACAAAACTCCTGAGTCATCCTATGGCTGGGTGTTTGTCTATCTGCAGTATTCAACCAAAGTGCTGTGAACTCACAAATGCTCTGATTCAGTTTTGGAGCTTTCCCAAATACCTGCACTGAGCAGAGCATTTCTTGAATTTTCTGTGGAGAATAAGGCCTGCAGGTTGGCCATCACTTTTTCATTGTCTGACCAATTTTGGCCAAATTTTCTTAAAAAAAATGAAGGTCACAAAATTATCGTTGTCCTATGATTTCAGTGACTGTCAGTCAGGGAGTGCTTTGAACTGCTTACTGCAGGTGTGAGGTTCTGGCAAGAGAAGATGGGTTTAGTTTTCTTTTGCATTAGTTCATTCTACTCATAAGCCAATGAATTAAGAAGGAAGACATTAAGTCACAGTAACTTTTCATCTCCAGTTCTGTTACATGCCACATGCCTGTCCTTCCCATGCTTGTTGCTCTAAAGTCAAACCCTACAGCTCTCCCATCTTGCTTTGAAGCACAGGCTGAAAATGTGGCCCCTGCAGAGGTTTAAGTACATGAAGTTTCACTGCATTGCCATTATGTATTTCCCTTGGATCCAAGTGACAAAAAGTGCAGCAGTGTAGGGCCTGTTGCCTTTGCTTAATTTTTGTGTTTCCTAAGCCTTTATCAGGACAAACAGCCATCAGCCTTTCCCCTTTATCATGATCAGCTATGGAAATTGGTTCAGTCAGCTGCATGTGCAAGCCTTCCTGTGGTTTTAGAAACAGCAGCAGTGGAGCAACATTTAATTTGCAGCTTCTCCTTCTTAACCTCAAAGGGAAAAGGTGGTAACTGTTAATTGCATCACAGCATGTGTGTGCTGGCAAGCACACTTTGCTCTGGCTCCAGGTGTCCTGGGACCAGCAAACCTAACCAAACCAGATTCAAAGCAGCATGCATGCAAACCTAAGCCCAAACCACACTGCACAACGTCTGTGTTTATTGTTCCTGTGGATTTGGAGGCAAGAAATCATTAACCATCTCTCAGAGCTCCTGGCTAACACACACAGATATAGAAGATTGCAGGAGTGCTGACATACAGTCACTGGTGAGGGCAGTCCCACACTGAAGATGCCTATGTGACAGTTCTTTCCAAAAGAGCTTGAAGCTGCCCAGATCAGCCACGTTGCAAGAAATAGGTTGCAAAATCTCTTTTTGAGGCACCATTCTTTTATTCTAAAGTCATGCTGAACCTCAGGGATTTTGGTTTTTTAGAGGTTTGGTCTTTTTTGTTGTCTAATTCTGGGTGCAGCGTGGACAGTGGCTAGGTGGTTTTGTGCAAAAGGCTGCAGGGGCAAGATTGCAGGGTGAATTCTGCAAGGTTACAAACTCTTACTGTTGTTTCTGCCAGGAGTGACCATTCCTCTCTCTTCCCTCCCCTCCTCCCTTCTCCTCCCTGCTCATTCCTTGCCAAGACTAAAGCTGTCACTGTGTGAGGTAAGAGCTCTAAAGGTCTGTGCTGCTTTAGAGCAGTTTGCAGGGAAGCTGTGATGATGGAAGTACAATGAAAATTGGGTATATTCTAATTAACCTCGGGAATATTGCCATCAGGAATGCAGAGTATTCCCCTGGAGAAGTTGCTTTTAAGTGGCTGATTGTGTGTTTGTCCATGAAGCAGTTACCAGACCACAGAACAGCTTTGGGGATAGCTTGTGAAGACTGCTCTTCAATAACCTTCCATCAGAAAAGGAGGGGTGGGGAGTCAGCTCGGGTGCTGAGAGGCAGTCTGTTGCATTTAGGAAACACAGCAAACAGCCTTATAGGAGAGCAAAAGAAATGGAAAAACCCAACAGGGCTCTCTGTTTTAATGGCTCAAAAGCTTAGGGGCACCTCACCCACCAATACCAAGCAATTCCAGACTGATGATTCCTTAATCATCACACACAGATGAGAGCTTATCTGCACCAAAACAAATAGCAAATCCTACTGCCATGCACAGCGACAGAATCTGGTAAACTATTTCAGCCTAGCTACAAAATTAATCTGAAACAGACTGGCAACAGATAATAATAAGGTGTAACCCTGGAGATTTACTGCCCTTCATTATTTTTTTATTAGTGAGTTCAGAACCTCTTCTGTGTGATCTGGAAAGGTTTATTTCAAACAGCATTGCAGGGTGCTGTGGGGCATTTTCCTGGACTGCCTTAGGGTCTGAGAGGCTTGCATTTAAAATCAGTCTGTCCCTTCCTCCTTGCCCCTTTCCAAACCTAATTTGTTCACACACCTCAGTTTGTGTGAACAGATGCCTCCATCTCTGAGCTCACAATTGCTGGCTGGGAAGCAATTCAGCTACTAAACAGTTGTAAGTGAGCAGGGGAATAATCACTGGGTATCGCTGACATCTGAAAAAATAATCTTGTGTTCATGACTTTGCTAGCAAATAAAAAGGAAAAAAAAAAAATAAAGGCCCAAGCTGCCTTGAGGCACGCCTCTAACAAGGAGCTGTTCTTGCCATTTCCTTGCTACAGATGAGTTCAGATGCAGCTGTGCTCAAAGGATGAGCCCCTCTGCATGGCTGGACAACAGCCCCACATGGACAGTTCTGTCTTTCAGAGCAGCAGAGCACTCAGAGCACAGGGACACTTTGGTAGCTATGGAGGTTGCCTCCATGTCTTCCCATCATTGCCTTCTATCTTGCCTACAGTTCTCAGCTGGGAAGTTTGACTTTGAAAGGAGCATTGGTAGCTCCATGGATGGTGGCTGTAATGGCAGATAGATGGAGCCCCCAGGGATGTGAGAATGTGGTGCTCCTGTACCTGGGGGAGGTGCTGCAAAGCACCACATGCTGCCTTCAGGATGGCCAAGATTTGCTACACAAGATGCCATGAAGAAACAAGAACAAACAAAAAACCCCAAACTCATGGGTTGCAATGAGCCAACAAGAGGGTTGAAAATGTTTCTGACTCACTATTTTTTTTTTTAACTTCCACAATAAACAGTTTGTTTTTATAGTCTTAAGTAGGTGTTTTTGTATGCAGTAAATACATTGGATTCATCTTGAATATTGAGAAGTTTCTTAGTTAAAGTAACTGAAATAGTTTTTTACAATTTATTAATCATTGGAGATGTGTATTTTTCCTTTCTGATAAAATTGTGTTCAGTTTCACAAAGAGAAATTTGGAGATTAAACTCATACAGGGGTATTAGCAAAGAATGTCAGTCTGGCAGTTTTTTGTATTGTGCAATCTGAGGTGCAAAAGGATGAATCCAGCAAACAGCCAAAAATGAAGCAAAAACTTGTACCAGAACAATACTACCTCTGCAGCACATTACTGTAGATGTGTCCTTTGCAATCTCTACACTGTAATAGTTTGTTTAAAAATAGGCAATTTTTAAGCATCACAACATAAGAAGGAAATAAAACTATCAGAGATCATCGAGAGGAGGGCAAGAAAAACGGTGAAGGGCTGGAGGTGAAGCCATGTGAGGAGCAGCTGAGGTCACTTGGTCTGTCCAGCCTGGACAAGAGGGCACTGAGAGGAGACCTCACTGCAGTTTCCTCCCCAGGAGAAGCACAAGGGCAGGCACTGATCTCTCTGTGCTGACCAGGGCCAGAAGAAATGGCCTGGAGCTGTGCCAGGGGAGTTTAGGTGGGATGTTAGGAAAAGGTGCTTCACCCAGAGGGTGGTTGGGCACTGCAAGAGGCTCCCCAGGGGAGTGGTTGCAGCACCAAGCCTGACAGAATTCAAGAAGCATTTGGACAATGCTCTTGGGCATGTGGTGTGACTTTTTGTGCTGTCCTGTAAAAGGCCAGGAGCTGGACTTGAGGACCTTTGTGTGATTCTTTAATAATTCCAGTGACTAGTTCAGGAATCTGTGGTCCTCTCAGGCTGATAAATCTAAATTTCAGTCAGTCATCAAAACAAAAAATAATGAACAAAGACTGTAGATCTAGTCCTAAATTTCTTTATTTCTAGATGGGCAAAACTATGATCCAGCATCAAAGTACCAATGTGTGATGGAACTGGAACCCCACATCTGAGCCTCTCCAGACATTAGTGTTCTTATACAGTGTGTGTGATGTGACCACAACTTTGGAAGGGAATTCCAAGATCCACTTCTGGGTACAGGTGAAGTTTTCCAGGTTAGGATTGTGTGCTTTATACTATTTGTCTGCTTTGAAGACCCAGATCCATCATTTAAATATTAGGGCTGACTTGCTCACTGATTTTTTGCCTCCACAGGGAGAAATGGATTGGCATAGATGTTATTCTGCTATCCAGGTTCCACAGAAAAATTCTCACTGTGCAGAGACAGTACTGAGTGTTGCCACTCTTAATGCAGATAGGTATCTGCACAGGAGCTTGTTTCATATGGCATTGTACCACAACTGCATTGATTTCACTGCTTGTGCAAAGCATCCAGTAGCAGTCCTGTCATTAGGTTAACAGGAGGTGCACAGGGTTCTATTTCTGGTTTAAAAAGGATTATTAGCTTTCAAGTGATTATTAGTTTTTATCATGATAAAATCCCATCCATAATCCATTCAAGGGAAAAAATATGTTTCAACAAGTAAAAATTATTACCACTACCTAAAATCATTATGACTGCTCACCAGTTTCTTGCTCATATAGATAATATACAATGATGTCCTGCAAGCCACCTTTGAACCAGGTGAATTAACAGAAGGAGACATGAGCATCTTAGCACTATGAGCAAGTAAGTGGACCACTATGAAAATTACCATAGAAAAGAAGTTTTCAAGGATTCAAATGTTGTGCTTGAGGGAACATTGAAGCTCCTTGACCTAAAAGTACTCCTAGCAGGAAAGAGTTCTCTGTCAGGAATTAAAGGTGGGTAGTTAAATTAACAAGCATTTAACTCTGCCTGTCATCCTCTCTATACAGAAAATACAATAAGGAATGAGAGGCACTGTATACTCATCACAAAAATGAAGATGTTGAGATAGACTCCATGCACTGACAGAGTCCTTGGAATCTCTGTGTGTATATAGTCAGCCTCTGGGGCTCACACTGAACCTTACATGTGCAAAAATAGCTGTAAGATCCACCCCACACACACTCCTACATGGTCCCAGGGTCACTGCTGAACAATAAAGAGCAGAATGATGTGTATAAGTCTCATGAATAAGACTGGACTGAATTTTAGCAAAGTCCTGCACTCCTGGGAGGAGCTCTGGAACCATTCTCCTGGATGTATCACAGATCAGCTGAGATGCCCTTCCACAGTTCCCAGCATGACCAGTATCCATCATATGGTTGTGTGGGAAGAACTGGATCCTACCCACTACTTCCTGCTGAACAGAACTCATTTCCTGGCCTGGCAGTCCAGCCTGGATCTTTGAAGTGCCAGCACAAAAGACATCTTGAGCAGCATCTTGTCACAGGCAACAGAATTGTGACTGTAAAAAATTCACAGGTTGCACCAGACTGGGAAGAACTGTGGATATGCTGGAGAACAGGATTGTAAATCAAAATTAGCTTGAAGAATGTGGTGAATTGAAGACCCCCTTCAAAATGACATAGAATGTGGAAAGCAGGTAGATGAATGCAGAAACACAGGAATGTATAGGAATTGCATGAACAGCAGCTTTCCAGGGATGAGTTCTGCTGGCAATTTCAGAAGGAAACAAATTGACCAGGAGTCAGAAAGATCACACTGAAAAGAAAATAGAGCATTGCAGGATGGGGTACACACTGAAGCACAGCCTGAAAGGCACATGAAGTAACTCTTGGCTGGACTGGAAGTGGATGTTCAAGTAAGAATTACCCAACTGTGCCTCTTCAGTCATCAAAACCCTCCTTCCTCTCCTGTTTGAAAGAGCAGAAGTAAAACTGGTAAACTGGGATGAATTCTGTGAACAGAAAACAGTACCAAAAAGGGACACAGTGAAGCCAAAGATTGTGCTATGGACTCATTTACCAGCAAAATTATTATGACAGTTCACTATACCTCCCAAGTTCACTTCTCCAGTCTGAAAGGAAAAGCAGACAGCCTCCTTTCCTGTTAGCAGATGTCATCAGCAGTATGCACATATGAATGTTGGCCTAGATGTCAGTTTTGCCCTCTGCCTGCTTGAAGAAATTCAGGACCTCTCATTGACTTGAGTTAGACCCAGAAGACATAACTGCATAAACCCTCTCCTTACATTTGTAAGATATTGTGCACAGCTACAAAGACCTCTCTTCAATAGGGTTATTAATTTTAGTCTTCCCTTATTTAATTAGTTCATATAAACTCTCTAACAGCATCAGAGTCAGGACTCCAAATACCTCTACCAAAACCTCCAGTGAAATACCTCCTTGGCAGATGTAGGTGTCAGAAATTTGCTTTCATTTACCTTCTCACACTCACCTCTAACATTTCTATGATTCTTATAATCTCTGAATTGGGCTTATCACACAAAACCAACACTGTGCAAGCCCAAAACTTCCTAATCTTGGTGGTACACTTTGTATGCAGTTTTTGCATCTTATTTTCTGCATTTTTTTCTCAGTATTTTAATTTCCATATGCTTAGCCCATCCAAGCTTTGTCATATTAACTCAGAAAAAAAATGACATAAGTAAATATGCCTTTCTTGCATTTTCTACCAGTTTGGGTCTAGTAAATAATAAGATATGATAATATTTTAGAATTGGTTATGGCATTTTATAGTGATGTCAGCCCCACAGCAAAGGTCTTTGTAGTGTGTAAGCTGTAGACTCTACTCACTCATCTGGGGCTGCAGGAAAGGAACATCTGGGAAGAAGCAAATCACACCTGCTGTTTTCAACCAGCCCACTCCAGCCTAGCAATAGCCAGCTGAAAAGCAAGAAATATATAATAAAACATCTTTTGCAGGAGGTTTAAGTTGACTCACCAGGTCTTGCAGCTATACTGTTTTACTGTTTCTCCACATTAGGATATTTTTTTTCCCCTTACCTTGTGTTTTACTTAGGCATTCATTTTTAACATTTTTTGCATGAAAACCACTGTAGTGAAGAGCGTGGCAGACAAAAAGCTTTCCCTTGACAAGACCAAGAGTGATGCAGGTACAGAATTAACTTTCCTTATTTAGAAAGGAATGCACCATCATGTGCATTTTGATTGAAAAAACATTGACCATTATCTTAAAAATCACAACAAAAGCAGCTAATATGCCTGAATGTGAAGGAGACTATGACCAGGATTTTGGAGACTGGTACCTAAAATGGATCCATTGGCATTAGTGACTGTTATGTTGGATCCCTTGGGGCCAGTGTCTAGGATTTAGGCTTCTAAGACTAGCAGACTCAGTGTACATAAAGACTAGGATTTTTTTTTCCATTTTTTTCCTTAATTTTCTAAAAAATCAGCAGCTTCTCTTCCAAACAGCTGGAGCTCAGACACTGCAGCTTTGAGTTTTTCTGTAACCCTCAGGAGTTCTGCTTCCATACAGAAAGTTAAGCTCTCAGTTCACCAGGCCCATAAAATAACTTAGAGAGGGGGCAAATCAGGGAGAGCTATGCAAGGCTTTCTGATGCTTTGTGCAATATTGAAAAGTAATCCAAATATCCCAAAGATGTCAGTGCAATATTTAATAAAACACTGCTCTCTCTCAGGTCCATAGGAAAACAGCTGAGATTCCCTGAATTCAGAAGTCATACTGAAAATTATTTTTATGCCAGAATCCTGTAAGGTGACTTAAAAAAAAAACCCTAACAACAGCTGTTTTCCATTAAAAGATATTGGATTTTGGAAAAATTTATTGCTTAATTATCTAATATGGCATCCTCCCAATATGGTTATAGTGGGAGTCAGCAGATGGCACTGTTACTCATAGTGATAAAACCTCTTTTTACAGCTGTGCAAAACTTGCTTTGCTGTTGATAAGTTCTGCCTTGCTGCTCATTTTCTAATGAAAAGTCCATGGCCAAAAACTTGTCACTGGCTCCCCTCCTCACCTTATCAAACCAAAGAAAATACTTGAGATGGATCTTGGAGATCAGAATCCCAAGAAAGGGGGTTTTTGCATGCTCTCTGAGTACCTCTGCTGAAAAGCAAGGGTTAAGTGAAGGGAGTAGCAATCCTTGCCAGGACTTGTCTGCTGGGAAGTCGATGCTTTCAAGGATGCTGCTGCATGAGCCCTATGGAGTCCTCCTTGGAGGCCAGGAGCACTCATGGGGAGGGTGAAGGGATAGTGGTGGTAGAGCTGAAGCACTTTAGAGGACAGCAAGAAGGCCTTGGAAATGAGATTCACCAGCAAGAAAACCATGGAAGCACTTGAAAACCCGAGGTAGAAACACAGGTGGAGAGCATTGCAAGGGCAGCAAGACTGGAAGTGTGCTCAAAGGCAAGGCTTGGGGCACTCAGTGAGAGTTATTTATTCCCTGGGAAGGCTCAGCACCTCTCAGGAGATTGCTGGTCCAGTCTGAACTATTTACTGCACTGATGCTGTGGATGGAAAGAAACAGTGCATAACACCCAGTAATTTTCTCAATAATTTCATCTGCCTTCATTAAGGTTGTTTTTTTCTCCTATGAGTCTTGTAAAACCTCTGTGAACAAAATCCACTTGTCAATATTTCACTGGTGTTTCTGGCTTCTGCTATTAGAATTGTGACATCAGTCACTTCAATCTGTCTTTTAATGGTGAGCAGACACACAGACACAGAAACACAGACACTTTTCATCTCAGAATGTCTGTTCCTAAGGTAAAAAGGATTTTACTATCGAGATGGCATGATGCATAAATCATCAGCAGGGTCTGTACCTGGTGAAGACAAAAGCTGGATTATAGGAATCTCACTGGGATGTTCCCATCTGGATTCAATTTTTTTTAGATGCAAATCCACAGTGCTCCAGAGACCATTCAAAATTCAGCCACAGCTGAGCCAGGTGCAGGGAGCTCCAGGTGGGGGCAGGAGGAGATTGAGTAGGGCTCCTTCTTCCTCTCCTTTCTCATTTAAAAATATCTGTCTTGCTGTGTTCCTGCTCCTGTCAGTTAATATCAGCATCCTACCCACCAGATACAAAACAGACTCTTTATGCCCTGTGGAAATTTGGAGAATGCATTCTTTCATCAGTCTTCACAAAGTGCTCACAACTGGGTAAGTTTATAGGCAATTAAGGAACACAGTGTTCTAAAAATAAAAGTCTATTTATAGTCTGTTTATAAGCTATTGTGTTGCTACCATAGTGGTCATAGTTTTCTCTAGTTGCAAGAC
Source organism: Sitta europaea (assembly GCA_013400255.1). Lineage (NCBI taxonomy): Eukaryota > Metazoa > Chordata > Aves > Passeriformes > Sittidae > Sitta > Sitta europaea. Next base: position 106,515 of record VXBS01001505.1, read on the forward strand.
ATATTATACAGGGTTTTTCTGTCTTAAAAAAAAAAAAAAAAGAGTTAATAAGGACATCTATAATGGTTGACTGGATTAATGTTATGCTTTAGGCTCTTGGTTTTCTTAGATTCTGCAGCCAAATTTTTTATTAGTTATAAAGTTTACTAAATCAAAGGACTGAAAACAACTTTTAAAACTGCAGGAGGACCAGAGGTTATATTCTCAATATGCTTGCAAAGATCTGTTGCTTGCTTGTTGACATCTGTCCTAAGTTTGCCCACTCTAATCAATATTTGCACCATCACTGGCTAGGGCTACAGTGGACAATAGGAAAAACTGGTAACATGGACTGAGTTGCAGTACACAAAAGGAAAGAAAAATATGAATATGTAACAAATTTCTATTTCTATTCATGGGGTTTTGCACCTGAACTAATATTTCCTTACATTAGCTTCCCTGTAAAGTTTCCTTTAACTACTGGCTGAATTAATAAGTGAAAACTCCATCCAGGTGATGTTGGAGTGGGAACTGGGTTCTAGAGAGCTCCCTATTTACAGATCACTAAATTATATGAGGAACACTGCTGAACAACATGCTAAGCATGTGTTCAACAAGAGCTGCAAGATTGAAGACCTGCTAAAATCATTTGGAAACAAGTCACTTGCATGGCTTCCTTCATAGGCCTTTAGGCAATTATGTATTTAAACTCTCAGCATCTCTATCTTCTATTTCAATGAACAAAGGGCCACAAAAGAAATCCTTTTAAAATCTTATTCAGTCAATGTCCAGTTCTGGGTTTGTATTCCTATTGAATTTTGGTAGGTTCAATAATTTTGGGTGAAAGAAATGTAGTCCTCTGGTACATAAAAGAAGAGGCTGGAGGGGTAGGGGAAAATAAACATTTTTATAGTGAAGTAGTATTATAGATAATGATTCTTGTGTAATCATTTGGATGAAAACTGCAGGGTAATAGTGCTTAAACCTTGCAGTCCATGTTTTGAAACCAGTTAAAAAAAATAGAAAAGGCATCACCTTACTATCTAGCAGCCATTTGGTATCACGTGGAGTATTATGAATTTGGACACCACTTTTCTTGTTATATTTGGTTCTTGGACTGTGTTGTATAGGCTTTATAAGGATTTCATTGATAGGACCCAGCTCAGCAAGTTACTTGACCTTTAACTATAGCTGCCTGTTTATGGAACAGTGTCTTGGGGAATATCTGCTTTCAGGACAAGAGGAATGGCTGCATTACTTCATTGAAAAAGTATTCATTTCTGCATTGTTTGCTGGGCAATAAAGAGTTGGGAGAAGTTATCAGCAAGGCTTTGTCTGGGTGCATATCAGATTATTTCTGGGTTAATGTGAATTGTTCATGGCCAACACTAACTTGCAATTTAAAGGAGAGTTCTTAAACCATCTTGCCTTCTCCTCCCTCCCCACATTTAAAGAGGGAATTATAGAATTGTTTGAGTTGGAAAAAGCCTCTAAGTCAATCAAGTTCAACTATTAACTCACCACTGCCAAGTCTACCATTAAGCTATATTCCTAAGTACCTCATCCTTTAGACACCCCCAGGGATGGTGGCTCAACCACTACCCTGAGCAGCCTGTTTCAGTGCTTGACAACCCTTTTGGGGAGGAATTTTTTCATAATATCCAATCTAAACTCCCCCTGGTGCAACTCGAGGCAGTTTACTCCTGTCCTATTGCTTGTTAGTCAGGAGAAAAGACATAATATCTATAAATGACTCTTTAAGACCTCAAGACAAAGCTTTGTGACACAAGAAGTTACAGATGTGAATCCAGTTTTTCAGCTGCAAGGGTTGCCTCTGCACTGAGCAATACCTGCTTGCCTGAGCAGTCTCAGTTAGGAGTTTGAACAGGGCTGGTGATTTGGAACTTGGGTTTACTGCTCTCCACCAGTGTCCCTGGATAGCACACTGCAGCTGGCAGCAGTGCAAGTGTCATGGCTTGCCAGGATGGCTGTTGTCCCCTGACCAGGGAGTAGTTTCTGGCAAGGCTCTGTGACACCACAGAAATGAAGGGTGCAGCTCTCTGGGTGAAGTGTGCCTAGGTCTAGGATGTGTTAGAGCTGGGGCAAAGTGAGCCCTTTATGGTCCTTCAGAGAGACTATTTTCATCAAAGATGTGCTGACAGAGACATCTGTTTAAGTACTGGTAGCCCTTTTTACAGGCCTGGCATGGGATTTGTCTCCTGTCAACACCTCTGATTGGTATTTCAAAGATGTCATTATTTGGAACCAAGCAAAGTGGAGGGCTAGCTCATCCAAGGAGATGCCTCAGGAGCAGCCTTTCTGACTAAACCAGCCAGATCTCTCTCAGGGGTATTCTCTAAATTTAGGATGAAAGCATATTGGGCTTCACTCTTTTTTTTGTTGTTTTGTGATACAGCCCCTTCTCTTCCACGGAAGGTTCTTTGCAGCCATTCTCTTTGGCACTGCCTTCTATTATCAGATTTTTGCAAACCTCAGCCTAAAGGCAGGTTCTAAATCATTTCTTTTCTACTGGAATACTTGAGGATTATTTTAAACCAGAGCCTTAGCTTATAGTGTGTATTACAGGAGAGGCAAGCGGGAGAGCTGTCCCAGGCCATATTTTGCTGCAATGCTTGCTGTGTAATTTCAGAGCTGCTGATTCATTTCCAGGCTTTGAAACTAGTGACCCCAAACATGGCCCTTTTATAACCTGAGGTACATTTTTTTAATGGTATGTAGACAAATGACATATTAATGTAAATCATCAGACTTAAGCTAGAGTTAATCTGATTTGTTTCATGGAAGGCAAAACAAGCAAATTCCTTCAAGGCCGTTCCTCCAATCCAGACTCCAGTCAGATCCTCTCTCTGGAGCTCCCAAAATGTGAGCAGTGGTCAGAAAACAATTGTGCTTCAGCATGGGGGGTGTAACAGCTTACTAGAGCAATGCCTGGCCCACCCCTGAACAGTCTAACCCAGTGCACAAGGACAGTGCCAGAGTGCTTTCCAATCCTCCCTCCTTTCACATTAATGCTTTTGAGCTGGGGCATGTGCAGAATTCAGTGAGGCAGAAACATCACCACTTCTTCCTCTCAACACTTTTTCCCTCTGGGGCAGCTTGTTAATGTGGGGGGGAGGGAGGCTGAGATTGGGGAGGGTAGGGGGCTGGAAATCAAGCCTGTGAGTCACACAGGGGAAGTTCATTGCAGGTCACACAGCTGTACACCCGGGCTGGAAAGGGCTGGCTGCTTCCTGATGAAAAGTCTCTCATGGCTGGGGTTAACACACACACAGTAACACGGGATTCTGTGCTGGCACAGGAGGTTATGGCACAGAAGATGTGTTTCTGAAATCAGATTAAAAACAGGTGTGGGGTGCAGTGTTGTCCCTGAAAATCAGCCTTCTGATTTGTTTTAGTATAATGGAGTCAGTTCTCATGAATTGTAAGATAAACAAGGATCATGTTTGCATTCCTTTGTAAAAGATATCACCTGATGGACTTCCCAAGTGCCCAGTGGAGATGGAGAGGTGGTAACTTCTCTGTCCAATCTCTGCTCACTGTCCAGAAACTGATAGATATGAGGTCAACAATAAACTGGAGACTTCCTTTCTTCTTCTCTGCCTGAACCCCTGTTGTGTGTGTTGCTGTGTGTTTCTGTCTGCATCACAGTAACAGTGCAGTAAAAGCATGGGATTGGTAAACTGCCTTAGAGGCATGGATATGTGAGCTAGTGCATGTGCACATGCATGTGGATGGCTTGCATTGGGAAAGGTTCAGCTAAGAGTAAAGAAAATCCCCAGATGTGTCTCTTTGGTTTTGTTTGCATTTCAGTGCACCCTAGAACAAAGCATAGGGACTCAGCTGCTTCCCTCAGCGATGTGAGGGGTACAGAGTTTACAACTCTGCCTTTAGATTCCTCCAAACACAGGGAGAGCTTGCAGAGTCACCTCTTGGCTTCCTACAGGTGAGCTCCTGGATGGATGCACCGAATGCTTGGTCCAAACACAGCTAAGTATCTGACTGAAAACTAAATTTTGGAGAAGGGAAAAGACTCCCAAGTAATTAGCATCTAGCAGAGTGCTCTTCTTCTAATTGCTAGGTGTACATATCAGCTACCAGTGAAGCAAGTACTTGCAACTAATTGTGATAAATCTGTCTTTGGAAAATAATCGATTAAAGCAATTTAAATTTAAGGAAACTAAGACTGGATCTTGGCTCCAGGTATCAAATCCCCTTTCCTTATGCTTTTAGGCTGCTGTAATGTAATCCTTCAGAGTGTATGTGGTTTACCAGGCAAGAACACCTACACTTTTTTATTAATATATAAGCTGTTATTGTAGGGTACAGTTCATACTCTTCTGAAAACAAAATGGATGCAGTATATTCACTTCTGAACAGAATACCTTTTTCCACTCTTCCATAACCATCCATGTTTAAAATGATGGAAAAATAGGCAGGAGAAGTAGAGAGGATAAAACTTTGAGGTTACTGTTTTTGAAGTATTCCTGCCAGATGACTCAGACTTCAAGCTGCTGCTCACTTTGCAGTGCCAAGTGAAAGTCAAGTATCAACCTCACTGATGTGAAAGAGTAGACTGGACTGGATGAACTGAAATATAGTGGAAGAAAACTGAGGTGGACTTGTTTAGCTGTACACAACATCCCATAATCTTTCTGGACTTTCCTCCAAGAGATGCATACTGTAAAACAAAGATGGAAAAAGGCATACAGGGTCACTCTCTACAATTTTTAATAATGAAAAATAGTTTGAATGGTCTACTATCCATTGTCCATAGGCTGCAGTTAACTTAGATAGAGCATTAAATATTTATTTGTGAACTTAAGGGTTTTGTCTGAAAAGCAGGGTGATGCCCTGAAAGGAAACAGTTCTTTTGACATTACTTCACATGAAATTCTTGTGAATCAGCTAGGGAAATGTAGTCTTTAGAAACTGGGTTGGATGAAAAATTTATTATCTCCAGATAAGCTGCTCTCTGGATGTGGTTATCAATGTCACAGCTCCAAAATGGAAGGAGATATGAGTTGGATTCTTTGAATGAAAGGATGTTTTCTTGTTTTGTTGGTTTGGTTTTTACATTTCAACACTTAAAAAGGAAAAAAGAAAAAACCTCTGAGTTCATGGAACATTTTGCTCCATGGGCTTTAATTGCAGCAACAGAGGTAGAGATTGGATGCTAGAAAAACCCCCTAACTCTAACAAACAACCTAAAAGTGAAGGTAATGAGATATATTCTTAGACCTCAGGAGCTGAGAAGCTTTAAGAATTGGACAAACATTAATCAGAAATGACAAGACTGAAGCTGAACCTGGGCACACACTATACCACTTCATAGAATCCTTTCTAACCATCCCTTATGAGAAAGCTTACATTTGAAAAGTACCCCACACATATTGCCTTCAGGGAAGGGTTAACTTATAAATGGCTGAACCAGAAGTGAGGTCTTTTTCTCCTAAGAAATTGAAAAACACTAAATTGATAATGATGTACTGAGTCATTCTTTCCACTGCACCATCAAATTACATGCTTGCATCTGTCAGCCATATGCCATTCCAGTCTTTCCTGTCTTGATTTCATTAATAGCACTGGGCCAAACCAGGCAGAATTCCTGTTTGTGTAGGCAGGTGACCTCTCTCATTAGCATCTTCTTGCTTTCTGTTTAAGTGAATATAGCCCCAATAATATGACATTTCTAAATCACATACTTCATTAATAGATGCAACTTACAGTTAGTTCCTAGATGGCAGAAATAATGATGCCCTTTTATTTTCAGTTCCCTGCTTCTTGCACCTTACAGGTACCCCATTTTTGCAGTGTTCTTCCTGAGTAGCTTGTTCTGTCCTCATCCCATATGGTGGGACTGCTAATCTGAGGAGGAGCTTTCTAATACTGACACTGATTTTGTCCCACATATATATGAACTGCATGCTTTGTCTGGAAATAATGATGCTACTGAATTGCTCCTCTACTGAAGTGATGCCCTGACTTCCCTACTCTGAGTTGTCCCCTTAGGAAACACTGTGGGATAAATGTGGGAGGCTGTTTTTGTAAGGCTGGATGACAGTTCAGAGATAGGGGACATAATTGTTCTCTGGCAAAAAAAAAAATCTCAGTAGGACAGATATGCTAACAGACCTTTGCTGCTTTAATGAAAAGGCACCTAAATGTCTGCTGCTGTGCCCAGAAAGCTTTTAGGAGATAAAGCCCAGGCTCTCTAATGCAGATAAGCAACTTGGATATGATTGCAGGTGTGGGACTGGACATGGGAGTTGTATTGTTTGAAATGGTGAATATCACTCCCAGTTTTATCCCCTTGCTAAGGAGGCATTGCAACAGGGCTAATACTTAAATTCCTCCTTGGTGTTTCTCAGGCTTTACTCTGTGCCCATAATTATCCTCTGGAAACCCCCAGAGAGACTTGTGAGAACCACTGTGATTCAGTGATGCCCCTCTGGTGCTGTGAGCTGTGGGGGCTGGACCAGCCACCAGCAGGTTTCTGGTTCCTAAATACTTGGGAAGTGCTGGGAAGAGGGAAGAAGGACAAAAATCTTGACATGCACAAGTGGAAAAGCAGTGCTCTGCTGCCAAAATTGTGGTGCAACGAGGAAACTCTTTATATTTATAATATTGGTCAGAGGTCCAAGTCATGCTGCCCTAAGACACTTCCTCCACAGGTGAAAATAAAGGGTTTGGAGATCTTCTTAATGTCATTTATCACAGAGGAATTCATGTGTTCTTTTTCCTGTTTATCTTTTTATCTTTAAATTGTTTTGTTTACAGAAGGGGCTGCTTTTTCCAAAATTATGGTTTCCCTGACCTGTCTTAATGTTCAATATCATTCTGTGATTTTATAGTCTCTTCACATTAACTATACAGTAAAGTTAATATGATAGAATGACATCGTGCCAGAATCTCTCAACATTTTTTTAAATTAAAAAAAAAATATTCAAAACCACAAAACAAAACATATTGCTCTCAAAAGAAAGAGGATGTTCACTCATTTCAAGATTCATTCAACTGATATGGAGGTGAGTTTTTTTGGTTTTGGAGCATATTTTGAAAATACCCAGTCCCCACTTAAAGAATTTTTTTATATCCTTTCTCAGTCCTCAGTTTCACCACTGACAATGTTTTTTTGTGACATCAAGCCTTTGGCTAAGAGAGATTTACAGTTCTTTCCCAGAACAGAGTAGATATTTGGCCCTCCTATCTAAGTCTTTATTTACATACTGACTACTTCTGATTTGGGAGTCTTGAGGCTCTTTGAGAGGAAATGTTATTATTTTTTTCCATTTATATCTCAATTTTATTTTTATCTCAGGTTTTATTCATCTTTATCCAGGGCTGTTTTGCCAGGAAGAAAATGTTGACTTTAAATTTCCGTTTGTTGCAGGAATGCACTTTAAAAATCCCCTAAACAACAAATGTCAGTTCCTTTGAAATTATATTTCCCAACTGTTAATTTGCAAAAGAAGTAAAACCTCCAAAGGTACATAAAGAGGTTCTTATTCTTTCAGCAGAGCTAATGGATTTTGAAATGTGATGAAATGTGGTCAATTCTATTTGAATCAATTCCATTTCAGCATTTCTACCTAATATAACCAAACTGACAGAAAAAATTATTTATTTGACACTTTAGGTGATAGATATAATTTTATTTTTTTTTTCCCACTGAAAAAACTGCATCTTTCTATTTGAGAATAGAAGATGCAGCAGAGACTGCCCTGAGATTGGCCAGGCTGTCTCTGGAGTGGGAAGACATTGACTGAAGTGTATTCTTCAGGTCTGAAGGAGAGAAAACAAATGAACAACATAATCCAAAGTGTATACTCCAATATGTGCAAAGCAGGACCTCTGGCAGGAAAATAATCCCCTTGGGTTCCCTGCTCACAAGGTTAGGAGGAGGCTTGGTGGGGCTGTCTTGATAGGAGTCCCTGGACTCTGTTTTCAACTCTGGACCCCCAGCCTTTGACAGCTCCTGGTGCTCTTCTGTGCTGCAGGGGAGAGCAAAGGAATGGATTTCCTCAGAGCAGATTGCTCCTGGTATTGGAACAAGCAGCTGGAGTGAGGTCTTGCCTGCAGGAGGGGTTATATTATTTGTATATATTGACATCAGGTGGAATTATACTATTTGTATATATTAAAATAAGCTGGAAGAGGATAAACCAATTTTACTTGGGCTAGTGTCACTTGTACAAGTGCCTATAGTGCTACCATTTAGGAGTGAGCCAGTAATTCATCCTATTTCTGAGATACCTCCAAAAGTGTGTGTTTCCTGTGCCTTAGCTAGAACATTTGGATTCAAGTGCTGTGTGAAAGGGCCTTTCATCAAGAAGAACTAAATGCCAGACTAAATCATGTAAGAATTACAGAAAGTTCAAGGCTCATAATGGCCTCATATGCTCATAAACTGAGTGATGTTAATTGGATGGAGTTTCCTAAGAGGAGAGAACAGGAGAGCTGGAAAGCATCTCAGCTGAGCTAGTATTGAGTCAATGCCCAAGCAGCTTGAATAGGCACAGAGATAAAGGTGTTGGAAACAAGGGAAAGATTCCTAGCATCTGTTAATGAGATAAGACAAAATTGTAGCAATTTCACACAAAATCTAAGCTGGTTATTTTTTTTAAGGAGAAATAAAGTTTTATTGGGATGGTTTGTTTCTCAGTTTGAATCTGGAGACCATATGTACTTCTTTCCTTCAGCTGTTTGGTGTTGAGTTGGTGGTGTGTGATGTTATTCATGAAGTAACTTGATTAGCTTGGGACTGAACCCATCTTGCTGCCCTTTCTTCTATTTATGGAAGCACCTATGCTATTGTTTCATTGCAAAGTAGCTAACAGAAATATTAATGGCATAAAGGCTTCTGTCTCCATCACAGTCAGGATTTCAGCTGTGTCAAATCTGTGACCAAAACTACTGGAGGATGTACATCAGAGAAACACCCCTCCACTCACCCCTGGATTCTCACTGGCCTTAAAGTGTCAGTTTTTGTTTTGTTTCTTTTTTTAAAAAAAGTTTTTTGTTGCTGTTTCTGAACCTGACTTGACTTTGTCTCTGTCGCTGTGCAAGTTTCTGTTTCCCCCAGCCCAGTGTGTGAAGAAGAGGTGGACACCATCTGTTCTCTTGTTGTTTTCAGGATTGTTTATTGTTGTTATCTTACATATTTGGCTCTGGCCTGCTGATGTCTTTGTTGCAGGCCAGGTTGTGACAAACTCCCCCCACCCCTAGGATGGTGTTATCTTTTACACTAAAAGCTACCTATGCTTTATTTACAATAACTCTCCAATACCTGTAGACTATATTGAACATTGTACCTTTACTCTAAACCAATTAAAATGTGCCACCAGCACAGCAGAAGATGGAGAACAAGAGATGAAGAAGGACAGGGACAAGCCCAGATTCCTCCATCTTTGCCCCTTAAACTCACATTCTAAAATCCCAAAATTCTACTTTTTCACCCTGTGATATGTTAATTATCATTCTACCTAAATTCTCCTGACTTACAAATTTTCCAGGACAGTCAGAGGGATGTCCTGGATCCCACATCAAAGGAGTCACACATTCCATGAATGGGATTGCTAGAGGATTGTGGAAGGTGGCAGGGATGCTAAAGAGGTCCTTTGAATCATCAGATCCAGTAATGCTCAGCTCTAACAAGAGGAAATGCACGTCAGAATGCTGAGACTGGTGATCTCTTTTCTTTTTCCTACATAGCAGAGACTTTTCACAGCTGTCTCCTGAAGGGGGTGGGAGCTGTGCATCCAGCCCTTCCCTGGCCCACGAGTTTTGGACACACAGCACGTGTGTTATGCAGCCTGTAGTCTCAGTTAAAACTCTTTCCCCAAGGACAAGACAGAAACACACTCGTTTGGTTAGGGGAGCAGGCTGCATGCAGCTGTACAGGTTACTGGGGAGTTCTATACATGCTAGCTCAAGTGTGAGGGGCAGTAGGACATTGAAAACTTAGTTAATCCAATAGATGTTCATCCTAGAAATATGACTTGCAAGTACTTCATGTCTGTAAAGACTGGAATATCCCTGAAATTTGCCAGCTTTTCTAGCATTTGCACTGGTAACACCAATGAAAAAAAAAAATTGGTTTTGTTTCATGTACCTGTAGCTTCTTCTCCCCTGAGGAGGCTGCAGATGATAAAGTAATCATTTAGTAGAATGAATAATCATTCAGTAGAAAAGAGGATTATTTTAAGAGGAGCATTACATGTGGGGAGGGCTTCTGCACTTAAACCAGTTGAAGAGAAGGACCAAAGTGTTTGAGCAACAGGGCTTGCCAGTAAACTAAGGCAGGAAGCTAAGACAAAAATTTGTGGGATGGAGATTGCAACAGTATAATGAAATCTGAGTACAGATTTATGGCATGAAAGAATATTAACCATCTCCTTCCCACATCCATTTCCCTCCTCCTCTCTCCATTCACTCTTTTATTTGGTGGAAATGTCCTGTCTTCACCTTTGATCTCAGACTAGAATGTCCAAACTGGCCTGGCAAGGGTCCCTGGAGCAGCTTTGGTTTAGAATTGTGCTCTGTGAGGTTTTGTGTGGTGCTATTTGGTAGGACAGTGGTAAAAACAGTACAGACCATCACATCCACGTTCCAGGAACAGTCCCAAGAATAATCTAATTAACAAGGACAGAGAGCACTGGTATTTACTGTCTAAGATTCTTTGCTGGGTGTTCCTGGGGAGTTGCAGTGAAACGACAGAAGCTCTACAGATATTTAGCGACCAAAAATCTGATTGTTGATTGCCAAGAGGAAACAGCAGTGGAAGAATTGCAAGGGACTCCTCTTCATCTGAAATCTCTTCATCTGTTGCATGCCTGGTTTTGTAGAGGTGGTATTCAAATTCATGATGCCTCCTCCTTGAAAAGCTTTTGGTTGTGGTAAACAGTATTTATTGTGAAATCCAGATAAACTGCTATTCTAGATCTGTAGTTCAGATGTATCTGAATTAAACTGGAAGTGAGGTGACATTTATCTTAATATGACAATGGAAAAAAGACTCCAGGTGAGACTAGGAGATTGTCTTACTATCCCAGCTACTATAGTGGTCACAACTGGAGGCATCTGGGGAAGTGAAAAGAGCAGGAGCACAGGTAATCCTGCATGTTCTCCCAGGTACAGTTATTATTGTCTTAAGGAATTTTGTAAAATTAACCTTTATCCTTGTGTTTGCTTGCAACCTGGCTCCAAATTGCTTCCTTTAATGCTTCATTTATTTTATTGGCAAAGAGGTCAAACTAGTGATGCCTTTTTAACCCATTCATGACCATCATGATTTTGTACACCTCTACCATAACCTGCTTTTGTCATCTCTTTTTGTGGCTGAGCTGTCCAATCCTCATGTTCATGATCTTCGTTGCCTTCCACCTCTGATTCTGTCCCAGACTCCCACAGGAGGTGCAGAGATTGCATTCATGATCTCATAATACTCATGAACCCAGTGACCTGTGGCATCATGTAGGTCATATTTTTTTGTCTGTTTATCACCCAATAGTGTCTAAACTTTAAGTTTTTAAGCACTGCAAAGAATTGAGCTGGTGTGTCCATGGGGCTTCCTATTACATTTATACAGATATATCCTATGTTCCTATTTCTGTCATAGTCTCAAGACACCACTTTTGAGTGGTAATAGTCAGCAAAATGGAAAGTTCATTTATATGTGAAGCTGGAATTGTGCTTTGTCCTCTCTGCCTCCTTTATTATCACACACACTGAATTTCCTCTGCTCCTTTATTGTCTACTCAGCTCTTTGGCCCTGCTGTTTGCCCTCATTCTTAATAACTTAATGTTAACAAAAAAAGAAAACTTTTTCACTGCACTTCTCACCCTCTCTCAGGGTGTTTCACCAGGAGGGGAATTAGCACAATTTCAGGTAGAACCATTAGTCAGCAAGAAATGACCACTTCCTTCTGTCTTCTGTTTCTACTTTAGACTGATTATCTGTGCTAGCAATTCTTCCTTTATGCTGTACTTCCTTGGTTTTGCCACTTCAGTAAGATATCCTTTTGGAAATCAAAGTAGTTATTTTAAGCTTTATGAGCTACATATATTTTTTATCTACAGAGTTTCTTGTCCCCTTCAAAACATAGTTTTGCAAGGCATAATTTTTCTTCAAAACCCTATTGATTCCTGAAGTTGGTAATTCAGAAGCCTGTTACTTCTGCATTTTTTTAGTTTGAAGCTGCCATTTCCTTGTACACCACAGGTCAAGAGGTCTGAAGTTCCCTTGAAACTGTTTGTTAAAAAATGACATCACATTTTTCATGGTCCTCTGATACTGATGCAATGAGAGCCTGCACACTATCCTTGGTAATTCAGTTATTTCATCCTTGAGTTCCTTTAAAGCTCCTGGGTGAATACCATCTGGACTTGGCAATTTGTTAAGTTCATTTTATGAATTTGTTTCATAACTTATTCTACAGTTACTTCAATTTTAGACAGTTCCTCTGAGTCACTCATTAAAATAAACAAACTCCCTCAAAAGACCCCCACCATTTTTTAATTTTTTTTTCCTGACATGGGAATCTTCCCAGCTTCTCCCAGATTGAAAAGCAGTGCAAGAAATGACATCTCCTCATCATACATTTCTGCTCTTACATTATTATCAACTGACTTTGCAATCAGTCTATATCTGTGTGGATGTATTACTTCTATCAATTTTGCTTTGAAGCATTTACATGTGCCTCACTGTGTGTTTGGGTTTTAGTCTGTAGGAGTTCATGATCTTTTATATTCTGTTCATTTGGACACACAACTTCCACTTTCTAAGGAAAGGATCAGGTGGCAATATTGAACTCTTTTTTCTCCCTTTCACAAGGATTTCTCAGTAGATGATATTTATTGCTCCCATGCTTTCAATATTGTGGCTTTACACAGCTTTGAGTGTGGATGTGATTCTTGTCTTTACCAAGTTTTTCTTTAATTTGACTAAGAGTTCTGGCTTTCTGCAAGTAATTTTTCTGCTGTGAGGAAGGTTTTTTTCATTTTTTTAGCTCTGAGTGATTGGGTCAGGGATCCTTGTTTATTTACCTGGAAGCCTATTCTAGATATCAGCTACAGCTATGCACCCACTTAGATCCTCCAAGTGCTCATTGAACATTGGAAAAAAAAAAAAACTACAGTAAAAAATTAAAACAAATCACGTATATACATACCCATATATGTATACACATGTATTTTATGTATATATGAAATATGTATACACAAGAGTGAAAGGGAAATTGTGTTGTGTTCTGAATCTGTAGCAGCATATGGGATGAACTGGCTAATTCTGGATCATTTTTATGACTTCATATAATAAAGTTCCCAATGTGCTTGTTCCATAACCTTTTACATCTTTTTTTCTGTAAATCTTTCACTGGGTTGCAGTGACTGTAGTGAACAGTTCAGATAGCTCATAGTTGCTAAGCACCAAGCAGACCTTTAGTAAAAGGGAAAAGATAAGTGTGCAAATTCAAATATACACAAGAAATTGTATTGATCCCTAACTGCATGATTTGCTTTGAAATTATTTGATTTTGTCATTCTAAAATAGACAATTAAGAAGAAAAGAGGTCTAACCTGCTTCTTTTTGTTGCATATGGCATGTCTTGGAGAATATCTTTACAGGCATCTTAACATAAAGCTAAGGTGACTCAGAGAGGCTTCCTCCTTATAAATTAACAATTTTTTATCAGTTACTAAGAAACACAAGCAATATTATCTGCTGGTAGCAGCTCTCTGCATGTGGGCACCCTGAAATACTGACATCATTTCGACCATAAGGGTTCTGTGCAATTACATTTTTAAGACTGATTAAAACACTAGTAGAGTGGCATGTTAGTTTTAATTGTTATTAATAAAAGCAATTAAAACCCTCTCATTGTGTGTCTGCCTTCCTGATGCTACAAGTCCAATTGATTTGTGGGCACATCCTTGTGTACTATACGTTTATTGGTTCCCTGGGAAAGATGAGAAAAATGCCTAGTGATGAGATGGATGAAGGATGACATGCTGCTACCTTCCTAGCAATGACAGGTTTTTCATCTAATGCTTTGTCCCTACTGGCCCACTGTAGTGAGCTCTGAGCCCTGTCTGTGCACTAAAAGTGGTCAGAATGCATCACAAAACAAATTTCACTTGCCAAAACCCACATTTTTTTTATTAAAAAAAAAAATTCAGATTCCGTTGAAATGTTTAATCTGAGGGAGGTCAGAACACAATTTGGTTGTGATAAGGTTGAGGTATTTTAGCTGAGTTTTATCTAGCAATCTCTCAGGCTTAGTGTTAGAAGTTGTGCTGTGCGTTTGATCCAGCCCTCAGTGCGGGGCCGTGCCCAGAATAGCAGGCTGGGTGTCACCCAGGGGACACCCGCTGCAGGCAGCCCTCTGAGAGCAGGGCCAAGCCAAAGCAAATGTGCCCCAGCCCCTCCAGCCACTGCTGTCACCCCAGGAGAAGGGATGTGATTGTTCCCTGTAAATGCATCCTGACACGATGTGACCAGCACTGCCATGTGCGTGCGCTGTGTTATGTAATGCAGTGCCCAGACAGTCACAGGAAACTTTGCAATCATTGTCATGTCTGCTTTCCTTTGATCAGATGTTGACTTGCAAGGGCTTGCTGATCTCGTTCAGCAGGGGCAGAATCAGAACGTTTCTTTTGGGTTCTAATTTTAATACCACCCTAAATGCTGTTGCAAGCAGTGATTTATTTTTCAGTGAGGTTGTTTAATTTTGTGTTGCAGGCTTTAATGGCTTGCAGCTGTTGACAGACCAGTGAGAAACTGAGATAGCATCTCCAGCCTCTCAACTAAGACTTTTAGTGAAGTTCAATTTGCCTGCTTATTAATAAGAAGCACTACATATGGTGAAATAAGATTTATTTTGCCTGAACCTTGTTCTCTGAACAAGCCTAGGTGAGTTGGCTTGGGCACATGTAGCTGATGCAGAGAGTAAAGTTCTTCCAACTTGTGAGCCCTCCCTGCCTCCTTTGGATGTGACAGATCCTGTGGAGCAGGCTTTGTTTTTCCAAGGGGTACATATCCAGCTCATAAATGGCTTTATGATGGGTGCATAAAATCAGAGTGTAGTTGAAGGATTAGGATTTCAGCAATCCTCTGATAGGACCAATCTGTGCAGGTAGGTCAAAAGACCTCTACTGCTTTGCTCACCAGGCTATGCTCTTTGCTCAGATGCCACCATGCCACCTCCTTGCCTTTGATCTGTGCAAAAACACTGCTGCCCACTGCTCTCAATGTATAATCCACAATAGACTTCCTTATAAGCTGCATCTTGTTGTGTCAGCCTTATCCACTGGCAAACAGTTATTTGCTGAATATATGTCTACCCATGTTAATATCCATGGCTTCTTTAAACACATCTGAGCTTTCCTGATGCATGACTGTATAATTTTTCTCTTCCTAAAATGCTGAGCTGCTTCTGAAAGAAGGTTTTTCTCTCCAAGTGAATGGTATTTCCGAGGCAATAACCTACAGTTTGAGTATTTATTTACTTGGATTACTAAGAAAAACTTTTCTCCCTTAC
This sequence comes from Sitta europaea, assembly GCA_013400255.1. NCBI lineage: Eukaryota > Metazoa > Chordata > Aves > Passeriformes > Sittidae > Sitta > Sitta europaea. Next base: position 122,051 of record VXBS01001505.1, read on the forward strand.
AAAGCAAAGGACTGAAAGTGTTCAGAGACAAATGGAAAAATGGGAGACACTCCAAACCTTGTATAAACTGAAGCAATCTCTCAAAATGTGGAGGCTGCTTCTTGGGGAAAGAGGTCAAAAACACCTCACACCCTTTTGAAGGCACTCTGGAGATGAAAACTAAAGACCTTAGGGAGTCACAGTCCCACCTTGTCTGCCATATAAGCTTCCCATACCAACACATTCTCTTATTTAATGACATTGCAATGATAGCACTCAATAGTTTGCTTTATCAATTTTATTTTTGGCTTCTCTCCCTATAGTTCTCAAGTTAGTGGTTAAATCATTGCTTTATGACTGTTGTTAAATTGCAGCAAATAAGCTTTGGGGTTTAAAGGGAAGGAGACAGAATATATCTAACATTTTTTGTCACTTACACCTGTTTATGCAGAAATGTGAAAATATTTTCTGCCTCTTCCCAGCAGGGATTTCAGTACCCAAAGTGATTCCTGCTTCCCTCTTGATTTGGCACTAATGTGTCCTTTAGGAGGGCCTCTGAAGATCTGAAAGATGAAGGAGGTATCCTCCAGCACCTGTCAGCTTTGGAGTTTATTGCTGGCTGGGGCTTGAAGTGGTAGCAGAAGAAAGGAATCATTAGCAGAAAATGCTTGCTACTTGGGGATTGTTGCTTGTTTCCCCCTCTTCATTTTAATCATTCCAGCTATGGAAGAACTGATCATTTCCAAGGGTTCTGTTGGCTTAGGGCTGGAATGTCTGAGTGCAGTGGCACTGAGGTTAAAAACATCACCACCAAAACCCAGGACACAGAGTCCATAGTCTGCTTTTGTAGCCAGCCATCTCAGAAATTAGCCAAATTAAATCATGAGAAACCTCAAAAGCAGAAAGCTTAGTGTAAAATGGTGTGAGTTAAATTACTGTGCAGCAGATTATATAATTTTGTACACAAGTACTGTCTGCAAGGCATGTCTAGCTAGCAGGATGATTTTTTTAAAACCGAGTCACACTTAATTACAAAGAAAATATTGCTGACAAATTATTGCTATTGAGTTTCTGAAAGTGGCATTTTCAGTTGCAAGTGGTAATTATAAAACATAATTATACTAAATATAAATTACATGTAAATGAAACTGTATTTTGGCTGCAACTCTAGTCACTCTTTCAAGATTATTACTGTGTGAAGAATGAGGCAGACCTGAAAAGAGAATAGACTTTATGAACCAACAATAAAATTCTGAAATATATTTCAAAATTTCAATTTTATTTAAATATTAGTGTCTCAGGTGCAGCACAGTTGAGAAGACAGAAAAAGTTTTGTAGTAAAGACCTCTAATTTTCCAGGAACTGCTTGATATATTAGATAGGAATAAAATCTGACCCATTTAGTAATTTTGCACAAGTTGTTTGGAGTCTTGCTTGAAAAGGATGAGCAGAATTTGCTGTTGTGAGTCCAGATACAGTATACAGCTAATTAACTTCACAGAACAGTCAGCCACAAAAGAACTTTTACATCAGCACCTAAAACCACATTGGATTTAATATGCACACTGGAAATATGCAATCTGAGGGAAATTAGGAGGCAGGAAAGCAATGCACTTTTAGAGTTTTGGGCTCCTTCTCCATCACTCTAATAAAACAAGAGACAGCCAGTTTTCTGGAGCGAGTCTAATGGGAACATTTCCAGTTTAAGGGTAGAACAAACTTATTCCTATCAGCCAGGTACCTCTTTTTCCCCCTAGATATCTTTATAACCAGCAAGTGAAACCGCCTGCTTTCTGCTCCTGCCTACAGTCACCTGCTGGAGCAGCCTGGAACACATTTCCCACGTTTGCCTCCATGAGGGGATTGCTTGCCACAGAGTTAATATATTACATTTCTGCACTGAAACCAGGGCTGATCACTCCAGTGATGCCTTTTTCCACTGTGATGCATGGATCACAGCAGTGCTCAGTGAAATTGCCTCCTGGCCAGTAAAAGCAGCTCCCAAGCCATTCATTCCCAGGCTGTGGCAGTGGAATGAAGTTGTACAAAGAATCTGATTGCATCCAGGCTCTTTGCTTACTAGGAATTTTTTTTTCCTTGGAAAACTTAAAATCATAAACCCATTAATGTTAGAAAAAATCTCTAATATCACCTAGTCAAGTTCTTAACTCAGTGTTCAGAAGTTGGCTCATTTACACTAATCATAATTACACAAAACCTTTCTCACTTTTATTCAGGCAGCAACATTTTTATTTTTCTTTTTGTCATATTGAACTCTGACTTTTCCCTGTTCAATTTCCTTTATTGGTGCAATACAGATATAGCATATATAACTTTGGTGCTGTGTCAGAGTACTGAATGTCCTTGAATTTCTCTTCTGGATAACAAGTAGTGCAAGCACCCTGCTGTGTTACTAGGTGTATTTATTAAATTAGGTACCATTTAATGTACTTTAGAAAAAATCTTTTAAAGTACTTATTCAAATTTATTTCAAATTAATTAAAAATAGAAATAGATAGCCATGTGTTCTCAATACGAAAAAAATAAAAGTGAAATGTGGAGATGAATCAGAACATTTTAATGTAGAACTCTTCAAAGCTGCTTTTGTAGCTTAAGTTTTTTTTCCTGGGCAGAGAAGGAAAAATCAGACTTGTTCAGCTGCAAGGCCTTGCTTTTAATCAATTAAAGAGAGGCAATGTTTAGCTCTTCTCATATTTGAGCCTTCTAGATCCTGTGTTCTCACACTAAAATAATTTTTTCCTAATTGGAAGCAATCTGGGAGTTTGCTGGGATTAGCACTAGGACTGTGAGTCCCCAAGGTGAATTTTGGAGCTAAGGTTCAGCACAGCTTCAGTTCTTTGTGTTAGCAGAGAAGATTGAAGAGTCAGTGCAAGACATCTGTCTGGGTTGGATTTCTGTTCCCCCTTTACTTACTCATTATTTTTTTGTAACTCTCACTCTATGCAAAACGCCACACACAAATTTATTTGTCCAAAGGCTAGCTGAAGTTGAGAGTTGACTTTGTCTTGCCTAGTTAAAGTCAAGAGGCAGACAGCTGGTAAAATCCTGACCCAGATGAAGATAATGGTTGTTTTGCTGTTGACATCAAGAGACAACATTTTCTTTCACCAGGCTTTAGCAGAGGATTTAGCATTTGTTTAGGGGACAGAGTACAGATGAATGTGCTGAGGTGTGCTAACTACTGGTAATAAGCAATATAATCAGCCCAACAGCCAATACTAACAACTGTCCTCTCTATCTAGAGAGAAAGGGGGAAAAGGGGAAGTGGGGTTTCTTTTTTAAGGAGCTTTTAAGGTTTATATAACCAGTCTAATTCTTCACTAATTTTGTTCAGTTGGTTCATACAGGCTCGCTGGTCCTCATTTTTCAGTGTCTCCACTTTATTTTTCTTGTTAAGCCAGTTACAGACAAAATTAATATGTGTATGGCTTTGGCAGTCCTACATGCTGCATTAAACTGAAACAGTGATGGATGATCCACAGCTAGTGTGCAGGGCCAGATAAATGTACAAATGTTCCTGTTTCTCTTTATTTGCCAGAAGTTTTCAGGCTTGGTCCTTCAGTTTAAAAAGCAAAAGCAACTGGAAGAGCTTCAACTTTTGTCTAGTCTACTGTGCAACTGAAACAGATGTTCAGTTGCCCTCCACAGAGAGATTTTTGTGACAGGCTGATCTTTGATGCCCCCTTCTCTCAGAGGGGATGCACTGACATGGGGCTGATGGAGAGGGTGTCTGCAGCAGTGCATTTCTGCACAAGCACAACTTGCTTCCTTCGTTGGAAATTCCAAAACAAAGCCAGGCCTCTTGAACTGAGGCCTCTAGAGTGATATTTCATTCTCTCTGTACTGTGTGATGCATCGACTTGGATCCTTTTGTCCAATCCTATAACAATTGATAATAGCAAATTCCTCAATAATAACAACAATTGAAATAGCAAGTCCCTAAAAGCTAGTATCACAACTGAAAAAAAAAAAAATCCTTTTTTGTTTTGTTTTTTGAGAGAGACTTGTTTAAAGATAAACAACTCCTTTTTTCAGTCAGGAAGTATGTGAAGTGCATCCTCTGCTCCTCTTCACTTTACAGAGAACATATTGAGTTATAAAATATTTTGTAAGCATTTCCAGAAAATCTGTATTTCTCTTCCTCTGAAGTATCCATTCTCCTCCCACTTTTCTTTATAAACAGAAGCAAAAAGAAGACGGTTAAACATAATAATGCAATATCTGTGTTTTGGAAATGCATTCATTGTAATTGATAGAGGTGATAACAAATGAACAGCACTATGATGCTATCATGTCAGTCACTCCTGCAAGCTAAATTCCTTTGCTATTCATGAAGCTGTGACCTGTGTGCAGAAACAATTTTCTTAGATTATATGCACCTGTACAAGACCACCTAAGAAATCTGTCATACACTCAAATAACTCTTGGTATGCAATCAAGCTACAGCTCTGTGTGGATGTATTGCAAGTACTCAAGGGGCTGCATAAATGCCTGTACACAAATTTGACCTCCTCCAAGAGAGGAAGTTTTGCAGTTCTCCTAGGCACTCCTAGGAGGCACTTCAGGCTGTTTTACTACTACACTTCCAGCTGGGGTGAGATTCCTAGCAGAATTTAAATTGTGTTTAACTAACCCCTTTGCCATCTCTCCTGCTGTTTACTATCACTAAGGTATGCTGGTTGTAAACCTCCATGTAGGGGCTGTGTCAGTAATAGAAGCCTAAATGGCTGGTGCAGCTTCAGAGCAGCTGTATATTTGGGATGTAGAGATTTTCATGAACTTTTTCTGGTTCTGCAAAGTGCCCTGCCTTGAGAGAGCTGGCTGTTAACATGCTGTATCCATACACGTTTTTATAAAACCTTTTTTTAGCGTTTACAGTGGTATTTTTGTTACAGTTCTCACTGTAGTGATAAACCAGGAAGAGAACATTATACACATATGCAAAGTCCTTCTACCCTTGTATGCTGATTTTGTCTTATATTTTATGGTCTCTGTTTAAATTTAAAAAAAAAGAAGAAAAAAAAAGAGAAAAAGCAGAGCAGAAGAATTGCAATCAGTTAAAAACATTGTTATCTATTTCCTATGTAATATATTCAGGTACTATCAAGAGACTTATCTATGAATTGGCAACTAAAATTTGAATGTGGTAGGACTCTGCATTTATTCAGGAAGAGTAAAAGGCAGGGGTGGAATCCTGATTTTAAAAATAGCTGGTTTATGTTTGAACTAACCCAAAAAGAGGTTGGCTATTACTACTGTGTTACAACAGCAATATCAATGCTGAGGGCTCCTGTAAGAAAAGTCCTGTTAGTTGCTGTGCAGCCTTCCTTGAGCATTAGAGCTCCCTTAAAGCACAGATTACTTCCAGTTAAACTGAGGAGCTGTCTAGCCCTCCCACCCCCTCCAAGAGTGTGGAGGAGAAGAAATGACTGTTTTCACACTCCACTTAGAAAAAGGAATTTGAACTAATGTATGTTAATGCTAAAGAATCTGGCTACTATGCATTGCAAATTTGATTCTTATAGACAACTCCACAAAGTAATATTCTAAACTGAGTCCAATATACAATCCTTAACAAACACTGAGGTGGATAGGAAGAGGCAACTGAGAACACAGCAAGTTGCTAATGAGATCCTTCAAATAAGTTATTTACATGCCAACCCTGTAGTTATAATCTCACTCATACAGTATAGGTCTCTGAGGGGAAAGAACAGAAATAAATTGTGTTTGGCTTCACTTGGTATCTCAGTACAATCAAAGCCCCAGATCCAGGTGAGTATGCTATTGAATTGTAAAGTATTCTTATCCTTTCCTAAACACATCCATTCACATGTATCAGCTTCACAGTCTTTGTTCTGCTGCTTGAGCTCTGCTGCTAAGCTACAGGGAAAATCAAAAGCTCAGTTCAAACCAGATGTGATCATAAATGGCAGTGATACCAGGATTTTTGTGAAGCTTGCAACAATGGGATTAGAAGGAAGGTCTAAATTTGGTAAGTGCTGCTGAGAGGCAAACTACTTGAGTTCCAAATGAGAGGCAAGGGTCAGAATTTTCATTTATGATGCATGTAGACTGGAAAGTAGATGCTAATCTGTGATTTTCAGACGTTTCTGAGAAGCCTGGCTTCCTAAAATTAGTGTTTACTCATATTGACCGTGGTGTTTTGTTCTGCATGTGTGCTGAGGATAATTTATATGTCTGTATATGCCATCAGTACAACTTGTCTGAGTTCTAGGCATAAAGGAGCTCTTCCAGTATCTGTGAGTCTGGAGAAAATGATACTGGGCTCAAAACAAGTGCAGTGTGTGTGAGGGGGAGTGAGCCAGAGCAAGGTGGGGTGGAGCACTGCTCACTCCCCACCCCAAAGGAGCCTCCAGCCCAGAATGGGTGTCAGTCACTGGCACAGGGACACACTGGCTGTCCCACTCCCCACCCTGCACCCTTAGTCTAGATTCAGAGTGTCCAGATGGCTGGAAGCCCCACTTGGGGGGCCAGAGCAGATAAAACCCATTGCCCTGAGACACACGTGCTCACACATCCCTGGTTTGGGATTTTATGGCAGCTGACAGGATGCTGCATCCAAGGCAATAGCTGTTTCATTCTTTGCTCTCTTTTTTTCTCTCTTTTTCTTCTCCTAATTTCCTCCTCTTGAAATCTGGGTAATTTAAAGTTGGATGGGTTAGAGTTTGCCAAGTCAATCCTTTGTTAAATGCTTTATTTTGATCAAATGTTTGCTTTAAATTTTGCTGAGTTCCTGATCTTCTGTTTTGCCAGTAGAGGTTTTTAACCTCTTGGGAACATTTGTCAATTCTCCTTTGCATCAACTCAGGGAAAAGTAGTACCTTAAGCCTCTTTGAAAAAAAAAATCACCAAGTGAGGATCAGGGCTTTACAGTATGTATTTGCTTTCAGTGTGCTCCATGAGATTTAAGCAGTGATTTAACTTGCCTTTAATTGCAGTTTTTAACATCTTTCTGATTAGAAGTTTGAGCTGGCTCATTCTGAAATTAATTTTATTCTGCACTACCCTTTACAGCTGATAGTTTGCACAACTCATAGTGCCTTACACAACCATATGCCAGGCCATGAAGCTGAAACTCTTGGTTCCAGGACCCAACCTTAATATTAATTGCTCAGTTTAAGGACAGCTTAGTAAAGCATGTATGACAAATGTACCTACTCAGCAAGTTTACCTTGAAGATGGCTAGAGGCAGAAATTCTATATTATCCCTTATTTTTGTTGATGCTCATCTCTTATGTTTTACCCTACAGCATTTTCTGACTTTTTCTCCTGATGACTACATGTAATGACCAGCACATCTCCCATAATTGCAGGACTATTGCTAACTTGCAATCCTTTTTTTTTATTATTTTCATAAATCTCAACTCTTCCAGATGTCATTTTTCCCCAAGCTTGCAAGTTATGGTGTGAACCATGTAAGTGAATAACCAAGAAGCAGAAGGAGTACCATAACTTGGACATGTGACCTTAGGGATTGACTGCATTATCTTTCTCTATTTTAATTGTCCCAATTCACACAAAATAGTAATGGAGCTGTGCTCAGATTAGAAGTGGTTCAGAGCCTAGATATACATAAAATGTCACAGGACCACTGCTAAATAATTTATTTAGCAACTTTGACTATTCCCAATGCTGCTTCTCTACCCTGGGAAGCCTCCACAGCAGTGAATTGGACTCCAGAAGTCTCTCAGCCTCTGGCAGTAGGCACTGCCACCAAGCTCAAAGAGGAAAAACTTCCTCACCAGAAACTGAAGCCTTGTCAACAGCCCCCAGCCTTTCCAGTCCTTCAAAGAATTCTTTATGTTCTTGGTGTCTTGCTGTCAGTCGGGTTCTCACCCTCTTTTTAATAGCTAGAAACACAGGGGGGTTTTTCACCCTACAAGGCACATGGGAAAACTTGCCCTTCCTGCCCTGTAGCCCCACTGCAATGGTTAGAGCTCTGAAATGTTTTCTGACCCAAAGTGCACTCCCAGGAATACCTGGGATACTCACTACTGACATATCCTGCAGCCTTTGACTAAGACTCACTCTCTCTGTTGCTGGATATGTTCAGAAAGTCAAGTTCTTCCCTTTGAAATACAAAAGGTCATTAAACTGTCCCAACACTAGTCCTCAGTACCAAACCCTGTAGGCTCTGCAGAGTTCAGTACTAGTTTGGACTTTTAGATAGAGAAGGCAAAACTGAATTTTGCTTTCACAGGTTTCTGGGACTGCTACTGTAGGAAGAGAATGGGGAGGCTGGGGCTTAGAGAGGAGCAGGACTGGGATGGAAGATGGCCATGAGAGGACCTGGGAAATCTGGTCCTACTGCTTCTTCCAAGGCCAAATGAGGAGAGGATGTGGGAAGGGGAGTTTACTGCTGTCACAGACCCCAGGAACTGCCTGTAGCACAAGCCCTTGGCAATGGAGGGGATGCCAACCCTTCCACCCATGGCAATGTGGTTCCCTTGCCACTCAACAGCCTGTTGTCTGGAGAGCTGTCCCAGTCTGGTACCCAGAGGTGTGATGTCCCTCTCTGGACAGAAGCAGAGCTCAGAGCTCAGCTCCAGCCATGCCTGAACAGCCTGGGATCTGCTCATGTCTGCTAAAGTTACAAAATTTGAACAGGCTTCTCAGAAAAGTTTGTCTAGCAGATAAACAGGTTTGTAATTAAACACTGTGGTAGTCTCCAGCTGTTTCTTTCTTTTTATTTTTAAAGGTGCTTCTTACAAAACAGATTGATCTTTTTGTTGATTGATCAGCTCACCAGATTCTGTCCCTTAGCAGATATGTTTTGAAACATGAAGGAATTCACAGGACATTTGTCATAGGGTGTCCCTGAGGCAGACAGAACTGGAGAACTTTTGCTCCTCCTCTTTGGTGTAAGTATTTCCAATGAACAGTGTATTTGCCTGTTTGCCAAAGTTTCTCTCTTCTTGTCTTCTCCCAGGCTTGGAGTGGAGCCATGCTCAGGGCCAGATGTCTGAGTCTGCAGGCCTACTTTCAATTCCAACAGCAGTCAGTACTCAGCCTCATTAATAATTCAGCTTTTTTCTTCTGTTAGGAAATCAAGGGCTTTTCCTCACTAATCTTTAAAAGATATCTTAGTTAATTTTAACCCACTTTTTATATTCTTCTAGGTGGGAATGCTGTCTCTGGTTGGCTTCTGAACATTTTTCATTCTATATCTTTCACTTTGAGGACCCTTTTATTAATGTATTATGCAATGTGATCAACTCTATTGAGTGTCTGCTTTTTTTCCCTCACATTCTCTCTTGAGACACAAATGTGTTTAGGAAGCTTATTATTTCAGAAAGATGCATCCTGTTCTGCTCTGAAGTAAAGGAAATATTCTCTTATATTTTAGGTGTATATTTTAGATTTACTTGAATTAATACTTGAATTACCATGTGATTGTGCTCTAGAAGACCAAGTTTGAGGTGTACTTTCTATTTGGCTTGAAAACAAGTTTGGGGTTTTGGGGGTTTTTTTGGTGGTTTTTTTTTTTTGGTTAGTTTTTTTTTTGGGGGGGGGGTTGGGGTTTTTGTAAGTACATTTACAAGTAAATGTGTTCCCCAGTTTCAAATTGGCCCTTCATAAAATCTCATGTGACAACTTTATAAGGTACTAAGACAGAATTTCTGCTGTGACATCTCCAATCTTTAATAATTTATGAAGACTTGTCCTGCAGTTTGGCTTTCTTTGACATTCTATGCTTTTATTTAAGCTAAATTTAAGCAGGACAAATGAAAAAATTCTTAGGAACCCAAGTAGAGTTAGTTCCAAGGTAAGCATACTGTCCAAATGCATAAAATGTTTGGATATTATCTCACTGAAGGCTCACATTCAGCTGACCTAACACAGAATGACAAACTGGCACTTCTTTCTCACTGACATCTTACTCCCAAGAATCTGATTCCTTTCCTTTTAAACAGACTCTGACACTGAGAAAGCTCTGAAAGCTGAGTGGCACTGGTGTAGTAGTGGCACTGGCTGCTGTGTCCACTGGCATTTTGGGGAACCTGAGAGAAAGGCTTTGCAAAGGATGAGTGCTCCATTCCCCACAGTGCCCTGGTTATAAATGTATATATGCCACAGTGTTATAAATGCCAGCCTCTCCAGGTGCTCCTCCTGAAAATGCCTGCTAGGGAGAATTCTGCCCTTCTGCAGAGATGGCTGACTGTGGCAGCATTGCAGAAATGCTTCTCCTGATCTCCACAGTAACAAGTGACTATTCCACACTTGGAAACAATCAGCTCTTTCTCCTCTCCCACCATTTCTAGTTGCTGTACATGCCTTAAAGCAGAAGATTTAGCTATCCATCCTGAAAGGAGCAAGCTTTCTCTGTGGAATGGAAATCACCTGTGCAATTTCTATTACTCCAGACTGCAAGGTCATCCATTTCTGCCAATGCAAGTGTCTAACCCTATTACATCTCCAAAATGCCTCCCAAATTCATAGGGTTGCTAACTTCACCAGCATGCTCCAAGCACTAACAGGAACATTAAGTAAGATGAGACCAAAAGACCAACTGCTGACAAGCTGCACACCTTTTTTTTCTTCCAGCTTCATACCCTTTTCCAAATCACTCTCTTCAGCCCATTTCCTGCAGCTTATGATTCTCACAGGTATTCCCTATCTTCTCCAGTTTAATAAATACCTATTTGGTAGCAATTTAAATATTTTCTGATGTTAGATCAACCATATCTTTCCCTGTGTGAATACTAATTATCTCAGCAGAGAAGAAAATCAGTCTCATTTTATCTAACACTGGCAAATTCACATTGTGTCCTGTCCTGTTTGCTATTGTCTAATTCCTTCCATGTTTGTAACAATTCTCTTCTTTAGAATCCACTTCAGTTTTGGGAAAAGCAGAGTAAAATTGCTGCCAACGTATTTTATGGCACCTATATTAGATTAAAGGCATTGTGTTTGCTCTTCTCCAGTCAGATAACACTGCCAACTCTCACTTCCCATATAAATGTGGCAGACAGCCCACTGCTTTCCCCAAAACTCTGGGATGTGAATTGTCCTGGGGCTTCATCTCGAGTGCATCACTTTTACAAGTATTTTACTTGTACCTGGTTTGAGGGTGTTTCATGTGTTTACACCAAGTGTCCCATTCCTGCTTTTTCTTAATGCAAATTTGAAGTAGTTCTTGGTGCTTTGGGGCCCATATTTGAAATGCCTTCACCCTAAATGTGGCAGGATGGCTCTGCCAGGGCTCAGGAAAGCATCTCCCCCCTGCAGGCACTGAGTCAGCTGAAGGGAGAACTCCCAGCTGGTGGTTTTCCATAGCATGTCTCAGGGAACAATCCCAGAGGAAAGTGAATTCAGTAACAATTCAGTGAAAGCCTCAACAGGTGGAGGAGGTTCTCTTTCTCAGCTCCAAGCTGAAAGAAGGCTTTGAACCCAAAACCTGGCATCAACTGATGCTTATACCCAGTGTTAAAGGTGCATCTGTGGCAAAAGTTGGTAGGCAGCAAGAGCCAATGTGCTGACCTTTACCAGCCTTGGGAAGATGCTAAAGAAGAAAAAAAGTCGATTTGTTTTAAAGAAGAAAAGCATTTGAGGATAGTGTCTGTTTGGGGATGTGCCACTGTGTCTTTGGGCCAGTCCAAATGAGAGACAGCAGATGCATCTGGGCCAGTAAAAATAAGCCTGCAGTTCATTTTCTTTCCACAATGCTATAAGCAAAAGCTGAAATCTGTTCCAGCATGTAGCCAGCAGGGTTATATGCTATATATGCTATATCATATATATTTTATGTTATATTATATGCTGTATGTGCTATATTCTGGTGCTCTGAAGTCCCAGTAATGCAGGTCCAGTTCTGGGCAGAGAGCTGCAGTTTTTCAGAGTGAGAAGCCTTGTATGAATATGGCTGGGTACCTTGAGAAGCTGTAACTTCAGATATAATAACCTGACACATAAATTGAGCTTTTAGGCTACCTGTAATCTTAAAATTATAAACGTAAATGTCTTTCTACAACTAGAAGTTAGGGATGTTTTTGACCAATGTCTTTGGGTCGAAGGATGTGGGGAGAAAACCCTCTCTGACATCCTCCTGGGAGGGCAAGATTGGGCTCCTTTCTAACCAAAATGAGCACCAGCAATGTGAATTCTTTTTCATGATACTGTAAGCACAACCAAAGGAGCTGTAGGCTCCTCCTGCAAACCTTTCCTTTGCAGAAGCAGAAAGCTTCAGTGTCATAGTAGCATGATATACAAGACAATAAACACAGATTGCTCTGTTGATCTGCTGTGTCCCTTGCCTGAGGGGATCGTGTTGTTATTGTTTAAGAGCCTAATTGCAGTACTAAAATGTAATTCAGGGTGGGCAGTGAAGACTGACTTTATTATAAAAGGTGAATTAAAAACAGAATGGAAAAAAACCCAAGCAGTGGCACAGAGTACAGAAAGTGGAGAAGGGTAGCACCTTACTTCTTTAATACTGTTAGTCTGATTTGTAAGAATACAGTTCTAAATAAAATCTAGCTCCCCATGGAGAGCTTTGAATTTATTTAATAAGAGTTGCCCCTTCCATTTTATTTCCATTTTAATCTGGATCTAGAATATGAGAGGAAAAGGAAAGCATATACAGTCTTCCATAGGCAGATATCTGAATAGCAGCAATTCAGTGTTTTCAGTGCATGAAAAGACTCTCAGCCATCACCTCCAAAATAAATTATTCTAATTGATCCCAAAGGAGTTTGGCCACCTTTGGGGCCTGCAGAACACAAAATGGCTTATTTTAGTGTCGAGTTAAAAATCAAGATTTAGAACAGATGCTAAATAACGAAATGCTAGCAAAGTGACCTTTGTGTCAGAGGTTATGAGAGCTTTTGCTGCTTGACTGAGAAGGCTGGGCAGTCAGAACACTCTTTCACTGGAGAAAACTGGAATGAAAAATTTAATACAAGTGGCAAAAGACTGCATTCCTGCATGGAACATCCACACAAGAACAAATTTGCAAAGGAGTGATCAGTGGTGTAAGATTGCTAGGGGCTTTCTGAATTTGGGGGAAAAATATTCAGTAGACTTGAAATTTCTAGGCCAAACTGAACTCTGATGTGATACAGAAACAATTTTTTTTTGCTACTCTTCTGCAAGGGCTTAATACATCAGTGCTCAACAAGCTAAGAAACCTCACCTACACTTTGACCCATGAGGTCTTGGCTTTGTGACTGTGAAAGTAAAATAATCCACAAGAGGTAATATTTCAGGTGTAAAGACAAGATTTGTGTCACAACAATTATGCACACCCAAGTGCAGAGCAGGAGGGGTGAGCAGGATGCATACTGACAGTCCAACTTGTCCAGAGGAAAGTTTTCCTTGATAAGACAGAGCTGCTTCACTGTTAGTTTCAAATCATAATATTGTGGTATTCAAAATCTCAAACATCTTGACATTCCTCTGTCTGATGCACTTAGTTAATATTTCCTCTTCTAATGTTCTGTGTGGCTCATTCTTTTGGAGGGTTTTTTTTTTTTAGCTTGTCATCAATGTTTCTGCTGAATGGTGATAAAATAAGGTAGAAGCATTTTGTTGGAGGTACATGGAAAATGGGTTTTTTTTTCCATTGTGTGATGAAAGGGGCACTTAGCTCATTCTGGTCCACAGCATCTCAGAAGGCAGCCTGCCAATATTAGATCTCTCTCATGTGCTACAACAAACAGCAGCTCCAGTAGAAATATTGTTATCTCAACTTTCAAGAAGCTTTTTAAGCTGCACTGTGTTTTTAGAGTCCTGTATGAAAACTGAAAATCTTGCATCAAAACTCGGCTATTATCAGCAATTCTTCTCAGTCATAAACCACAGTTCTTCCCAGAAACATATTGCAGCAGGCTTGGTCAAGCTTCACTGAAATTTAGTGCAGTCTTTTCATCAAGCTGTGGCTCCTGGTGAATCATAGCTGAACTGTGGAGCTGTGCTGGGACTGCCAGGCACAGACAAGACAGCTTTGGACATGCAGGGTTCTATCTGTTACTGAGCAGGTGTTGCAATTGACCCTAAAAATTAACTGAAAAATGTTATTTACAAATAGACTAAAGGAAGATATGTCAACAGTTCCTGTGAATGAGATCAGGGGAGATTTCTGGTAAGATTTGTCCTGAGCAGCCCCATTTTGAGGCCAGTGTGAAAAGGGGTTTCCAAGCCCTGAGCAAGTACAGATGGCAAGGCAGTGTCATTCATGGGAAACTGCTGCTTTGTGGGCTGGGCCCCTGTTTGAGGATTAGTTGGGAAAGGATGTACATGCAGGTGCTTCTTATATCTGCCTTATAAAGGCAGATTTTCACAGCTGTGAACACATATCTGGCTCGACATTCACAGGAAAATTATGGCAGGATTTGTTTCCATGACTTGCAGTAACCCAGGTCACGTGTGCAAGGTGGGTGAGTGTACACAGGGGCAATGTAACACAGTGTGTGCATAAATATAAGAGATTTGTTTTCTGAGTACACAAATACAGGGTGCTGATGAGAGCTTGAGGGGGAAGGTACTATTTGTTATTGATATTTGAACATATTAGTTATTAGACTTCTTATTTTAAAAAGAAGCATGTCATTTTTCTCTAAAGTCCGTGAGTTGCTCAGTGCCATTAGCATGTGTATAGCCCTGGCATTAAAATGGCATTTCCATTTGTTTCATTCTGCAAAAAAAAAGCATTTGCCCTAATGTGGTGCTGTTTCCAAAAGCTGGGGCTGACTTATAAAATATATTCATAAATATTTAGTTTCACAAAATAAAGTATTCCCCTTGACACTATCAGAATTTCAGAAGAGTTTAGCAAGTCTCTTTACATTCAGAGCAAAACAACAATGTAGCTTTGTTGTTAAAGCCAGATAATAATTGACCTATACTTCACACCTTCATTTCCAAAAGTTGACAAAGGCAATGTGCTCTTGAAGCTGAGGGGAACTTGTACTGGAATTAGGCTTAAACTTTTTGTGGTGGTCCTCTTTCCAGAAGAGGATCAGAATCAAATAACACTGATAAAAACACACATTGAAAGAGTTACTGTGATGAGCTGCAGTTTTAAAGAATGAACAAATTCTGTTATTTATTACTGACAGGTTGTAAGATGCTGTCCTGTTTAATGTCCATGAGTAAACAAACAAACAAAAGCCTTCACTTTTCCTTAGCCAAAACATGATCTGCCTAAAACAACAGGGAAACCACAAGATTTCTGAATCATTGTTGGTAGTGAGGGTAGAGAGAGAAAATCAGAAGTGAACCAAATATGGTGAAATCTTAAAACAAAACAGAACAAAACAAAACAAAAAACAGTTTAGCAGTAGTCCAGAAATTAACCTTCTTTCTTTGGCCTGTAGGGCTCATATTTTAACCTAACCTGAAGATCTTGGATATGTATCAAAAAACATGCAAGCTTATCTAAAATATAAATAAGTTTGAGCTCAAGTTCTAATTTTTACTTTGTTCTTTTGTATCTCTGATTCAATCTAACTCTGATTTTTCAGAATAGTAACAGTCTCCATCCTTTACAAATTTCCTATTTTCTTGGAAATGCCATTGGTTTCAGGAGGTGTTATGATCTTGTGACTGGTGATCTGCAAATATAGTTAAAACATAATAGAGTAAGGAAGATCATCTGCTTCCCAAACAAAGCCCATGCTCTCCTGATGGTGTGCCTAGCTGCAGAACTGAACTCAGCAGATGTGAGGATGGGTTCTGTCCTGAGGTCAGTGCTCCCTGATGTCCTGGGGGAAAAACCCAACTGCAGAACCGTGTCCAGTAAACAGCATTCTGTGCTGTTAATTGCTGCTTCAGTTAGTTGGGAGCAGAAGTCTTGTTTTGCAGAATGAATCACACCTCCAGGGAGCTGCTGGTGTGAAGGTGGCACAGCCTGTCCGTGGGGTCTGAGCTGATTAAATCTGTAAATAAAGTATGACAATGAAAGCTCTAAAGACACATAAATTGAACCAGGACTTCTACAGCCTTAAAGCAGTTACAGGTGAGAACTGGAGAACTGTCAAGAATGAGGAATCATGGAAACAATGTGCTTGACTGGATCATGTTCTACTTTTTGGGGTTTTCTATCTGGTGTAATTGCACTATGTCAGGAATTTGAGCTTGTGCTGTGAGAGGACAAATACCTTGGGGTCTGTTGTTAGAGAAAATTTTGCATTTACATTTAATATATCTGTATTCAAATGAAGGTTTTATGGAAAGTAAGTCTTGATTTAAAAAGCTGTTTCCCTCCAATTTCACTACAACCCTGTCATCCAATAAAATCAGATTTGTTTGCGTTGAGGTTTTTTAACCAGTTTGGGTAACTAAGTTAAAATTAGACATGCTTAAGTGGCAAAGATTTTTTTTTTTTTATTCCAGCTTTTTAATTAGTCTAGGTTTATTTTCTAAAGCTCTCTTCCCCTTCCTCACCACAACCCACATGGGCTGTTGTATTCATAAATTTCTGCCAGTCACCTCAGGGAGACTAACATTCCACAGAACAGGCAATGAAAGGAGAGACAACTTGATGATGCCACGTGAAGGGAACAAACAGCTTTCCCCAAATAAAAGGCAATGCTGAAATGAGCAATCTGCAGCTTCTCAGACACCTCTGGCCTCTTCCAGGTGTGTGGAGTCCTGAATTCCTCACACTCAAGTGGAATCTCTTCTAAATGGACATGTTATTTTCTTTAACCTTTTTTCAACAGAATGTATTTTCTGTTTTGAGGTTGGTTTGGGGGGGTTGTTTATTTGTTTGTTTGTTTGTTTGCTTCTGGTTTTTTTTTTTTTAATAAAATTTAAGTCTGGAAGAGAACATCCTGGAATAGGATGCACTAAAGTGCAGGAGAAGGTTGTAGACAGATGTTCTTAAGGTGCCATACTTTATCACAAGACTTGTTGTTTTGATATATTAAATTAAAACCAAAATTCTCTGCCTGCTATTAAGTATTCCAGTCTAAGAATAGAACAAAGATCCACTAATTAAGGCAACAAATAAGGAAGAACAAGAATAAAAAGGATAGTCAAGGAGAGAAATTTGATTTAATTATCAGTCACAGCTGAATATTAAAATAAAAAGTGTGGGTAAAACCTGCTGGCAAGTTGAGTCTTGGATGCAAATACACTGTGAGTTTGCTTTGCCAGCCTGTTTTCCCTCATTAGGCACTTCCTGCTTAAAAATGGAGCAATTCCTGCTCATCCAGGAGAATACCTATATCCTTGCTTAGGAGTACACATTCATTTTGATACCATGATGAGTTGGTAAAATCATAATTTTTTTTTCTTTAAAAATGAAGGTTACAAAGATTGGCTTATTACTGGGAAAAAGGCTTTCAGGTTATTTTTCAGTTCAAACAAAAGGGAAAACATTTTATATTCAGAATTGAATCATAATTTCTTTTTTTTTTTTTTCCTTTAAAAATGGAGGTTACAAGGCTTGGCTTATTACTGGGAAAAAGGCTTTCAGGTTATTTTTCAGTTCAAACAAAAGGGAAAACATTTTATATTCAGAATTGAATCATAATCTTTTTTTTTCCTTAAAAATGGAGGTTACAAGGCTTGGCTTATTACTGGGAAAAAGGCTTTCAGGTTATTTTTCAGTTCAAACAAAAGGGAAAACATTTTATATTCAGAATTGACTGTAACTGACTGTTCTCTAGCAAACTTTCTGAGGACATCTGCAGACATTCAGCATGTTGACATAATAGAAAGAAAAAAAGAAAGTTTGGAATTAAAATTAGATCCAATCCAGAGATGCCCATGCATATATTGAACAGTTGGAAAATACTCATATTTTGGTGTGAACAGGTAAATGGTTAGTTACTGGTTACTGAAAGCATGATTGAGACAGATCCAGAATTATTTAAAAGTTCATTAAGCTGTGGCCCAGAGGACCCTGTAGTCACAGATGCAGCAGGGTTCTGCATTCAGAGCTCGAGGGGTGACACAAATCTCTGGCCACTGGGAGCATTGTGTCCTCCACTCCCTGGTCAGGACTTCTCCTGCCTCACCCCAGCACTTCATCATTCAAATGAGGGGGAGGAAAGTGGCTCTTCCAAATCCAGTGCCATATTCCAGGAGTTGTCAAGGCAAATCCATGAAAACATCACCACTGATAGCAGATCACAACATCTGCCGGAAAAACTGGATTTCCTGACAAGGATTTTCTCACCCTTGGAAAAAGCATATTCCACAGGAAAAACATAAGCATTTTTTCAGAAAAATCTCTTGAGTTGTTTTTCAGTTGTCTTTCTCAAGTCCAGCAAGATCCCAGCTCTGACTCATATTCAGTTCTGCTTTAATGCTTGAAAGAATCCCGATGCTTGAAAATCTTGAATTCTTGAATGCTTGAAACTCTTTGATCTCTTGGAAGGACACACTTCCCAGATAAAAACAGCATCAGGAAAAACAGGTTGTCATCAAGCCATTGTGGGTAACTGTCTTTTCATCAGGTCATTCATAACAGGAGACTGTGTTTGTGAGGCAGCCCACCAGCCACATCTCTGAGCTTCTACCTCTGCACTCTGGATCTGCTACAAATATAAATGAGAGAATGTTTCTTAAGAGTATTTCAGCTCAAATAATCCTCTCCAATCCCATACTGAGTCGTGCTTTTCATAAGATTAACTCATAGGAAATGAGTTTTACTTCTCCCCCTAGCTTCAGTGGGAAAATTCCACTCAGTTTTGGGTTGGCTTAAGTCTACAAGTGCTCACTGCAAAAAAAAGAAAAAAAAAAAAGAAGCATGACATTCAGATACAAGTTTCTCTTCAAACAGGAGTTGTATTTTCCTCCTTGCTGATACCTGGAAATTTGTCTGTTCAAGTGCAGGGGGCCTCCTATTCCCTCAGTGTCCTGGTGCTTTGGTGGTAATTGCACTGCTGCTCTGGGCAAGGTCATGATGTGAGTGAAGGACACTGGTTTCTCTGACACTGAATTGTAAAGTACAGCAGAAAAAAAAGTTTGTAGGGATAAGGATAAACCAGACTTCTCTTCTGGTCCCTAAACTCTTGTGAGGCCATTTATAGAATATCCAAGATCAGGAGCCAGCAGTAAGCTGGTCCCTGCCGAAGCTCGAGTCAGCAGGATGTGATCCTCCTCTGGCCAGTGATGTCAGCAGCACTTGACTGTCCAGAGAAGGGAGTCATGCCAGTGCAGCCCCAAGAGTGGCCCTGCAGAGCCAGAGGATAGGCAGAGCCCTTGGCTGTGCCCATGGGGCCGTGCAGCCCAGCATCCACCATGGGCAGGATCAGATGCCACTACACCTCCTCAAGAGCTGCTTTCCTAAAGTTAATTTGTGTGTCTGAAGGGAAGAGTTGCTGTGCTGTTATTGTATGCCCTGCCACTGTGGATCTCCTGCTGCTTCCTGACTGGAACTTTCAGGAGGGTTGGCCAGTGACAAACATCCATCAAAGGCTTACCAATATTTGTCTCACAATATTAGCAAGGGGAAAGGCTTTCTGCTGTCTCATGCTCATAGGTCGTGCCCTATCTCCAGAAAACTGCCAAAAGGAGAAATTGTGAAGATGTTGAAAAAAGAGGAGAGAATTAATGAGATGTGAATCAGTGATAAATCTCTGGAGAGGTACAAGCTTCCTCTAAGTCATCTTCTCTAGGTACTAGGCTGTTCTGTCTTATTTTTGGCATGATCCAGCTTCAAAAGTTTCCGATGGTTTTTAAAATTCTCTTGCAGCAATTGTTTCTAATATTTCTGGACTACTGGCTCCCTGCCCTCTGCTCTGCTGAATTGACTGCAGAAAAGAATTGCTTCTCCAGGCAGTGACCGAGAGCCCACTGCCCCAGGAGCAGTGGTGCCTCAGAGCTGCTTTATGCCACTTGGCAGGGAATGTCATGCCTTCCAGGTCCTGCTGCTCCTCCACATGCACAGGCAGCATAGCTGAAGAGGAAAACTTCTTCATGTCTCAGTGCACAGGCAGCACAGGATGCCAAATTAACAAGTGTCAGTATTGTCAAAATAAAGTTTAAACAGGCTGCTGATCCCACTGTTATGAATGGAGGGGTTTAGATAAGTCCTTGCCTTTTGCCCATGCCTCTGGCAGCAGGCAGTAGCTTTATTGAGGTGTCCAGCACCCCAAAACCCACTGTCATTTGCAAGCTCTTTAATAATGGCTGATTCAGTCTATTATATAATGAATTATTTATTTCATAGACAGAAAACTAACAGACATAGGACTTAAAACAAATGAATACTACACAGGAATAAGGATAAAAAGAGAAACTACTAGTAGGTATATACAGCACAGGGTTAAAGGTACCTGATAATAATATAATATAATTAGAAGAAATAATATAATTTAGGATTCAATGTATCTTACCATCCAATTGGTGGTAGGGCACACATCAAGGTCCTTTCCCTTAATCCTCAGGGAAGTAACCATGGATTTGTGTCCAAACTCCAGGGAAGTCTCAAACAATTTTAGGGGGTGTGTGTAGGAGGCTTCTGCCTCTGTGATAACTCGTGTGTCTTTTATCTTTTATTAAACAGCTTCTCTTAGTCAAGAATGCTTCTTTTATAACTTCACACATCTGCTCTCAAGACTAAGATGTTGATCCTTAGCCTGAGCCCTTTTGGTGCCCAAGATGACCCCTTGCTGAACCTTTCAGCCTGGGTTACCTCTCTAGGCACCAACTATGTGTGGCAGAGAGGAGAGGGACAATCCTGCCACACCCACAAAGAAAATGTCCAAAAGTCTGTTTGTATAACCCTGATAAACCAGAACACGATGTGTGTTCTGCCCTTTGACACCTCTTAGGGCACAAGCTTTGTCTCTGTAGCTGGGGTGGCGTCTCTGTTCAGGGGACTGCAGAGCTTTAATATTCCAGATACTCAGGGCCAGCATGTCTGGTGAAACTACAGCACAATCACAGGGACAGAAAGAGAGAAAGCAATGGCAGTGTGGAAAAGCCAGCTGGCTGCTCACTGGTGTTGTCAGCCACCTGCAATCACACAAAAGCTTTACTAGGGTTTAACATAAGAAATGATATTACACAGCCATATCTGTGTGAGGCAGGGTCAGGAAACCAATCTGGAGAAAAAAAAAATTCACCTTCTTGAAGTTTGTATTTTCTCTGGCTGGCAGCTCTCCTGCCAAGATCATAGCACACCTGCAATGTCAGAGCTGTGTCCTCAGCACTGAACCTTGCAGCAGGGTGCTGTTACTGGGAGTGGTGCAGGGAAGGCTGGATTTGGGCACAGCCAAGATCTGGACTTCTGGTCCTGCATGCTGGGTGCAGCCACAGCTTTCAGACACTGCTGTGGACAGCAAGGCAGTATGGAATGACAGGTCCTCTGCTAAGGAACTTAAAATTGTTACAGACACAGTAAGTGGAAGGAGGAGAGCAAAAACAGGCTTTGTGTCCTTTGCTAAAATGAAAGAGAGCTCTGCTACAGAACTGTAGGAGGGAGATCTTAATGCAAACAAGTTTTAAATATTCAAAATGTATTTAGAGGTTTTCTGGATGCCTGACTTCATGAGAAGGGGTGAATGTTTACAGTGGGGAAAACCAAGATTCCTTAATGTGGAAAGTCATGAATGCAGAAATGTTGGCATCCCAGATAATCGGTTTATTTCACAAATTTTCACTCGTATAGAAAGATGTGGATTAAACTACACCATATTCTTCAAAACATATAAGCAATGTTTTTAAATGGTTCTCAC
Organism: Sitta europaea; assembly: GCA_013400255.1. Classification (NCBI taxonomy): domain Eukaryota; kingdom Metazoa; phylum Chordata; class Aves; order Passeriformes; family Sittidae; genus Sitta; species Sitta europaea. The sequence continues at coordinate 143,704 of VXBS01001505.1, forward strand.
TGGTTTTGGCAAGGGATGGTGGGCTTTTAAAAAGAGATAACAAGAAGTCAGTTTATGAACAACAGGGAGGAAAATATTTCAGACTTGACAAACAACAACGAAACGCCTTAAACTGAAACCCACAGGACCTGCACTTTAAACTCTGCTCAGACCCGAAGCAGCAGATCCAGCATGTGATGTAGGATGGAAGCTGAGCCAGCAGCCTGCTGAGCTGATGCCCTGCCTGGAGGGGAGGCCAGTGGAGCTCATGTCATGTATAATACAGGCCAAGTAGGCTACAGGCTTCAAAATGGGTAGAATGCATTAACCTGGAGCAAATCAGACCAGAGCTTTGCACCAGTTTGAACTGTCAAAGTCTTACTAGAATCTTCCCATAGAGGATTAGAAGCAGGTTAGCTCCCAGCCACAAATTCAGAGCCTGCTGTGTATGTGGCTTGCATGGTAAAAGGGCTGGTGGCTGCTCAGCTGAAGGGGAAGCAGCAGAGCAGGAAGAGACTTCAATAAAATAGTTTAAAAAGAAAAAATCTTCGAGTGTTAAAGTTTAAAAAATATATGAAAGTAAAAGAAGTTTGTAAACAAAGTGAAACCCATGTAAAGCTCAGTATAACTCCATGTCTTTAGAACAGAGCTTTCTCTTCTGCAGCTGCAGAGGAACCAGTTAGCTGCTGCTGCTGCATCAGGGTGCAGCTGTGAAGAAGAAATCACCCTTACTGGTCAGGGAGGGTGCCAGCTTGCATAGAAACAAGGTCTTACAGCCCATTTACATGGCCTCTTCTGGATTTCAGCATTTTTCAGAAGAGTTCAGCCTTATGGTGGCAGCCCCAGCAACAGGGCAGCCCCCATAACCTGCACACTATGGGTGCCCTGCAGCAAGCATGGTCTGCAGGGCTCTGTGTGTGTGTGTGCAGGAGGGCAGAGACTTTTCCCACAAGGCTAGTTAGACTGAACTGTGGCACAGTTCTACGTGTACATGCTGCTCCAGAGAGTCATCACCCCAAGCTGCTCTGAATGCTGTGTCACAGCCAATGTTTGCTTTACTTGTGCCTCCTACAGGGATCTCCTTTTTCAGAATTTCTGTGCCCAGTGCAAATGTTTTTTGAAAGTCTGGATCTCTTAAACAGTTGTAACTGACCCCAAAGTAGCTGTCTACCACCCCCTGAAAGGAGATTCTGGTGAGGCGGGAGTCAGTCTCCTGCCAGCTGACAGGTGAGAGGCCCAGATGAAATGGCCTCAAGTTGCCCCATGGGAGGTTTAGATTTGGTATTGGAAAAAAATTGTTCAGTGGAAGAATGGTCAGGGAAGTGGTGCAGTGACTGTGCCTGGAAGGTCTGTGGAGATAGATGGCTCCTGGATGTGGTTCAGTGGTGCACTTGGCAGTGCTGGGTACCCAGTTGGACTTGATCTTATCCAAGCTTAATGATCCTATCATTCTGTAAAATGACAGAACATATGCTCAGTCTCAAATAAAAATACTAGAAACAGGTTCCTGGGAAAAATCCTGTCTTGAGCCTACCCTTAGTCTTGTAACTCTTTTTCTCTAAAATCTGTAGCTCTAATGCAGCTTCATTCTTAGAGATGAAAATAATGAATTCACCTTTAGATTAAAGAGAAAACAGAAGCTACTGAAAGAAGAACAACAAAAGTAGTTTACAGGAGACCTAGCAAAGCATTAAAAGTCAGTATTTACCGCTCCAGGTAATTGCAGAAATTTGCAGTTTAATTTAGATGGAGACATTAGGGCACAACTGCAGATGCTGAGTGCCTCTTAAGAAAGTGTATTTAAGGTAACAGCTTCTCTTTTTCCCCTCCTTCACTAAGAGAAGCCACACACAAGACAAGAAAATTGTTTGGTATTTTTTCACAAGGTGTTTGATGCTTTAAAAGGTCATGGTAGGGTATTGCTTGTTAGATGCACCAATAACAGCAATTTTTTTAAAATTAGCTTACATTCTCTGCATGCTTTTAAAATATCTGCTCAAGTGCTTTTGATGTTTTGCAATATTTCACACAGTGCAAAACTTAAGAAGGTTAGAATTGACATACTTAGTGGCTTGTGCTTTCTTTCTGCTGCAGAAGGGATGATTTAAGACTCAAAAGGTGGTGAAAGGTTTTCATTTGGAAAATACTTGTATAGTAAACAAGTCACAGAAGAGATGCTGAACAGACAGGATTAAAAGACATGCAGGATTGCACAAAAATGCTGTTTAAAAGATAGTTATAACAGACTAATTAAAAGAGCAGCAAAGCCTTAAAGGATTATGTAATCTAAAACTAAAAAATAATTATTGATTAGAAAAAGAGAAGAAAGAAAAACATGTTACTTCTTGTTCAGGAAGAGGAGAGTCTTTCAAGTAGTAACCAAATAAAATTGACATTTTGATTTCTGTATCTGCCATATGGTAATGCTTGATGACTTCCAAACACAGGCCACCCACCAAAAAAAAAAAAAAAAAGAGAACCCAGAAAGCACTCCCAGCTTCCCAGCCTGGGTAAACACTGCTTACTCTTCCTCAAAGCAGTAAGGACCACATGTAGTCCAGGCCATCAACAGTCTTCCATATCCAATTTTCACTCCTTTCCCACCTGCTACATCTCATGGTGTGTGCACATATGGCATCTCTAGTTCTTACTTAAATGCATTAACCTTAAGTACTGAGAAGATAATATTCTACCAAAAGATAGAGAGGAAGGTGGACCTTCAGTATTTGTTTTAATTTGTTGTGAAGTCAGAGCAGTACCATGCTGGCTGGTACTTGAGTTGATGAGATTTTTAATGAACTAATAATGATGATCTTTCACAAAAGAAGAGCTAGGGTTTTTTCTAAAAAAAATATCAATGTTGTCTTCTTAAATTTTATCTGCTCAGAAGAGAAAATTACAGATTGTGGGGCATTTTCACTGTCTTTCCCAAGTTTTCTACCCTTATGTCCCTGGGTGACCTTAGCTCTTCCAGCACCTTCCTATTCAAAACTGAATTAATTCCCTTGTTTCTGGTCTTTGGTGTTTTCCAAGATCTTCAGTAAAATTTCTTTGGGAATCCAGCTTTAAAATCAATATGTATAAGAAATAAAGAACTTTTACTTGATTATGCCTTTCCTTGAGATTAACTTAAGAAATATTCTACCAATAGCTTTAGACTTTTAATATTTCTGCTCTTTTTGTCTGGGTCAAAAACATTGCAGAGAAAAATTGCCACTTGAGATATAAATCCATGAACATTTATCTTGTAAGTTAGAAGAGCTCAAAGAAATTGAGAAAACATCTTTTTTCAAAGAAGAAGAAAAATAATTTTTTAATAAAAAAGTACCACTTGTGCAAAATATAAAAACCTTTTTCTTAAACAGAAATTTGAAGTCCTTCTCTAAATGCCAATTTAAAAGCAGACTTAATTACATAATTTCTCACAAAGCTGATTCTTTTCATGGCTGCATAGCTGGCAGTGTAACCAAGCTTGTTCCTCTGATGCTTCACACCTCAGGGAGTTATTTACGAAGAAGCAGACTCTTGTTTTCTCCTTGCAGCAAGTGGCTACAAATGACAGGATGTCAACAATAGCAAAAATGCTAGTCTTCCTCACTAGTTTGATTTCAGGCAACCTGGATGCTGGGAAGAAGTCAGTGACTATCTATATGTGTGTTTATGGGAAGTGAGAGTACATTCCCCATCTCTGTTTGTAGATGTTCAAACAACATCTGAACTTATGATGCACGACCCACATTGTCTCCACTCCCATCCTTTCTTCATGATAACCTTGGGTTGGCTGTGGCCACTAGCAGAAGATGAGTACAGCAATCTTGCTGGCAATCATGTAATCTCAGAGTTTCTTTTAGGTCAAGTTCATGATTTTGTAGAAATTGAAATCTTCACAGCAGTGGTCCTGAGGCTAAAAATAAAGAAAAATCTCAAATAGCCAAAAAAAATCTCAATAAATGTGGACACAGGTTTTTTGGAAGGGTGGTGAAAAATCTGCTAGCTAGCATTTCATGGTTCACTTTATCATGCTGCAAAGGCAGGGGAGAGGAGAAAGTTCCCATCTTGATGTGAAGGGTGTATCACAGCAGAGCTGCAGACAGCTGATCTCACTCGGGCAGTGGGGACAGAAACCTTGGCACACAGGAGGGAAGATATTGTGACTCCTCTGCATGAGGGCTGTTTGTGTTCCTTTCTGACTCACAGAGCCACTTACCTAGATGTAATTAAGAGATAAAGTTACTTTATAATGGCCAGGCAAGCCAGGTCCCTGACCTAGAGCTACTCCCTGGATGCAGTTACATAAAGAACAGAAGGCTTGGTTTTTAGCCACTCAGGCCAAGCCAAGCCAAGCCTTTCCTACGTTTGCTCTTGTTGGTCTGCCAGTGCTGAGCTCAGCACCAGGCTTCAGCTTTGCAAAGCTCAGGAGGAAGTTTAGATCTGACATTTTGGTTTGGATGCACTGTGAAAAGGAAGTCTGATTTTGAATGTTAAGAGTGGTCCAGCCAGCTATGGAAGCACTGACTGTTCAGCTCATAGTACTTGTCATTTCCATATGCTCTGAGTTCCAGCCAACTACTGGGAAAAAAAAAAAAAAAAAAAGGTTCTTGCTATGTGCCATACAAATATAGGTTTGGCTGCAGATTGGATGCTCACTAGATGTAAACCACCTTCATGGGTACTTACACCTATTGTCTTATGGCAGAAATTAGAGAATGAAGGGAAAAATCCCACCATGTTTCTCCAGGCTTGACTCCTTTCCTTTTATTTTCCATCCAGCAGGACTTCACGACAGAACTAACAAGGTGACATCACTCTGCTAGATAAATTAATTTAGATTCTCACCAGAAAGCTGGCAGTCAGAACCAAGGAAAAGAAAGGACTGCAGGAGGAGTGAGAAGGCCACCATCTGCACAGAGAGGTGGCAATTGCCAACAGGGCCCAGGGCTAAAGGAGAAGAGGAGAAGAGGAGAGGATGACCAGTCTTCTGTGTGCTTGGCTTTTGCTGTTTTCCTAGCTACAGAGGAGACATGCCCAGCATTTGGAAATTGCTGGAGCTGCTAGGAGAGAAGAAATATGGAGAACCTGGTACTGCAAACAGGAGTCTGGAGTACAATTGTCTGGAGTACAATTTTTGGTGTCTAAACATGCATAGTTCAATGAATTACAGCAGTCCTGTCCTTCCCACTGTGTTTCTTTTAGTGAATTGGAGGGTTTAATGCTGTGAAAATATTGAAGAAAGAGTTACTTCCTCATGCTTAACTTTCATCAATTTGTTTCCTGTCACTTTTATCAAAGCAATATTTTCCTAGTCTGGAGAATTCAAGACTGTGATGATAAGTAAGAAACATCAGAATCTTTTCTCTGTATAACCCCATTCAGTCACTAGGAATCTGCTATCAGCTGGAGACTGCTACCATTGCATCTTTGGTTCAGACAAAGGCTGCTGCAGACAAGATGCAGACTGTGTTCTCCCACAGAGTATTTACTTTCAGCTTCTTTTGTTGTTTCTTTTTATGCAAAATAGGTATTTTTGAATGTAAATACAAGATTAGGGCTTGTATGTGGAAAATGTGATTAGTGAGTGTGTGCCTACTAGCATGCATATTATTTTCATTAATCAGTGGTGACAGTCATTTTGTTTGCATGGTTTTTGGCTATCCTTTTGCTCCATTCTGAGAGAATTGGTATCTAAGGAGTTTGCTGGAAAACAGAATTTCGTGAGGAGATGCTGGAAAAACACATTCTTTCAACCAGCTAAATGCTGTCACTGACTGTTACTCTCACATTATAAGCAAACCATGTGTGAAGGCTCAACACAAGCCCACCCTATCCTCCTTTTTTTCTGGTGAAGGCTCACAGAGGTTTACTGCATGTATTTCAGGCTTTATTTCTTAGTTCCTTAAGCATTTTGATACACTTTAATAGTAAAAAAAAAAAAAAAAAAAAAAAGAAAATGAGACCAGGTGATATTATCTAACTATTGTCACTGCTAAACTAAGGCTCATTTCTTGCTAGGGAGATATCCCTGACTGGATGGTTGTGTCATTTGGCTCTTGGCCTAAACAAGCATATGTATTACTGATGTGTCAGGGGTGGTTTTCTTCTTGATGAAAACCAGGTGTTTGACAGTACTGCCTCAGCATCCCCTCTTGATAATGTTAAACACACACAAAAAAAGGAATCTGTCCCTTCCAGATGCAGCCATCCAAAAGTAATTCCAGGTCATTCACCTAAGCTCTTACCATAAAACACTCAGGCACTGCTTAAGAGATTTGTTCAGCCTTTTTCTCTTCCTACCAACGAAGGAGATATGTACATGGCAAGATCAGATATCTAACTTCAACGTGGAGAACCATAAATGAGGTGATTCTTCTTTAGAGGGAACAGCTTAGTCCATTCTTAAAGTAGTAATTTCTGTAGCTGGCATGTGGCCTTTCATTCAGTTTCCTACCCAGCTGGGACTGTTGAAAAGTCTATTGGGTTAATGCTGCAAAAGGACTCACCTCTGGTTTTCCTTGATCATTTGAACTCAAAGTCCTGAATCTGGTGCTTAAACTGCAAAAAGCTTGGATCACCTCTCTTCCAAGGGGAAGCTGGCACTCCACTGGGGTGTTTCCAATAGCTTCAACATTGAGCTGTAAATAGGAAATGCCTCAGATGAAAGATTGGGTCCTAAGTCTTGACCATGTTCTGCATCACATGGAGCTTCATTAGATACATTAGATACTAGATTCATTAGATAGATTCATTCATGCATTAGCTCCAGTCCTTACTTGGACCACTTGGCCAGCTGGTCTGGAGTACCAAATCACTTCCCATAGCTGGGAGCCTAAAAGACTCAGGAGACATAATTCTTTTTCATTGAAAACAGCCATCCCTGAGACAGTCCTACCAGTATGAACTAATCTCTGCCAGGCTGGTATTATTCATTCATTATTTGATGACAAATAATGAATGAATGGAAAAGATTAACAGGTTTTAGGGGCTGAATTTGAGTTACTGCTTTGAGGTTTTGAAAGTTTAAATGTGTTATTGCTGCCCAGTGAATTCACATCTCTATGCTGCAGGACCATGTTTGAAAGTGAGGATTGAGAGTATTGTGATAGCTGAGGTCCAGTGATTGGGAGGATTGGTGTATGTCAAGGCTAGAGACAGCAACTTCAATATGAATATCTGAATTAACTAGTAATTAGGATACTCTTTGCTGTTGGATGGAGTAAATATGTGTGTTCATGTGTGTTCATATGATGAGAAAGGGATGCTCAGTATCATTCTCCCTTTCTTTCTCTGTAACTTTGAACAACTGCAGCTTCCAAAACTTTTTTGGGGTTTTTTTTTGGAGTCAAATCTACTTGTGTATATGATGTTTTCTGCAGAATGTGCTGAGGATGGCTGCTTGGTTCATAATGGCCAAGAAGCATTTAAATTGAGGAGACTGTCCAATTTGGGGATTTAAATAAATTTGCTGAGCCTGTGAGATAGAGAACTTTCTCTGGAGTTAAAAAGCAGCAGAACTCCAGGAAACTGATCTGTGAAAATGGAAAAAAAAAATGGTTTTAATTTCTCAAAGATCTAAGAAAAAATTGAGGAGCACCATCAGGACTGTAGGAGTCTAGAAGTGACTAGTCACTTCTCATGGACTTGCCCCTTTAGCTCTCTAACATCATCTAAGTATTAGGAGAAAATATTCTTAAAGTGGTGACTTTTAGGTTCTGCAGCAGTGGGAGCCCCATAAGCACTCAAGAAATAGAAAAATAAAAAGAGAAGTCTCAAGCCCTCACTTAACCCACTCTCAGAACTGTTTTGTCATACTAGGTATATAATTTATTACAGGTTTATTGCAGTTTTGTATGATTGTTCTGCTATAAGGGAAGAATTTTGTTTCTAAATCCAAAGTGGTTTTTGGCATCACACACATATTGAGGCCTTCTTGCACTTTGGAAGAGGAGCAATAAAAGTGGCATGAGACAGCATAACAAAAACAATAAAGTAACCAATTTCTTATCATTTGTCCCTTAAACTAATATTTTGTTCAGATTCATGCCTCATTCTACTTGTAATGTACTTACAAAGTTTAAGACAGAGGAATGCTACTATATTGCATTTCATAGCATCATAAGAGGAGTGGAAAATCCATTCCCTTTTCTTGCTGTAAATATATTTATCTCATGCTACAGGAACTGTAATTTCATTGAGGTCATATGTTTCAGTCTCTCTCCCTTTTTTTACCAGATATCATCTGGTTACTGCCACAGCCAGACTGAGTTTTGTCAACAGACTCTCTTTAAATCTTCCTTGTCCAAAGATGTACCTATTGTCATAGTTCAGAGACTAAATCTGTGACCTTCCTAGTGGTTTTTCAGGTGTTCTTCAACCTTTTAAAATCACACAAGAGTCCTTTAGAGCATGAAACTGCAAACAGCTTTGTTTGGAAAGCAGACAATATAGTCATGTACATAAAAGTGTACAAAACCCACTGCATCAGCAGGTTAGTCCACAGTCCCACTCTGAATACCTGGTGGGCTTATTGAGGGTCAAAACTCCTCCCAATAAAACATTCCTTTTGCACCTTCAGCTGTCCTCCTTTCTGCTAGGCTCAAGCAGGCTGGCTGGTTGTTGTCCTCACACAAGGAGTCATTACCTGAGTGTTTGCATCCCCTCCAGCCCTGGTGCTCAGTCTGCCAAGCCTTCCACAACCACCTTGCTCTTGTTGAATATACCCAGCCTTGCTTAATTTCTCTGTTCCTGCCAAGGCTACCACTACTAGGAAAATGAACAAAAGCAACCTTCTCAAACCTCTTGTCTTCCAGAGACAGCCCAGTTAATAAGTGGAATTTTTCTACAATGGAACCTACGTTTACCCAACTTTTAATTTTAAAAGCAGTGTTGCTGTAAAGTAATTCAAATGAACATTTTTCACCAGCTATAAAACAGTAAGGTTTTTTTAATGAGTTCATGGCTAGTGCTCTGGGCACATTGATAACAAGTGCATCTCACTGAACAGCTGCCCTTAGCCTCTGCCTTGTTAATCCCTTCTATCCTTAATGATTTTTCCTTATGTTCCCAGCCCAGATACAAAGAGAAAAAATTCAAAACCATTAGTATGTTCAGATGCAAGTACCCCAGTACCTACTGTGATTCTGTCCTTTCTCCTCATAGGCAGGACCAAATTCACCTTTGGTGTAGTTTTGTCACTGTCAATGGAGTTCCATAATAAATGGTTTTCAGGTAATTCCCAGTGGACAGCTTAGCAGGAGCTGCTTACATTGATGCTGATTCCCAAAGCTGTCTCTGTTACTTTTTAGGAGAAAAGCTGGAAAGAGGAGTTTTGATTTTTCAGTAGGATGTTCCCAGAAAGTATATCCCCTCTGAGTAGAAAATAAAATAACTTTTAAATGTACAAAAAGTGACGTAAACAGTACACAATCTCTTTTTATTGGACTGCCATTACTGTTGAAAAGCTGTAAAAGACTGGGCATGTGATTGAGTTGATAATGTTATTGAGCTTCTCTGGCAAGGGTATACCCATCAATAACTTCTGTTATTATATTTATATGTCCTCAAAAAATAGCTGCTTGTTTGCCTTATGTCTTTTTTTTTTTTCTTTTCCCCTCAGAAACAGTGGAACAGCTCCCTGTAAGGAACAATTTATATAGTTTTTATATAATTTATATAGTTTATACATTACAGAACTCCTTGAAGTTTCCCTGAATAGGTTTAGAAGGCATCATGAGTTGTTTCCTCTCTATTTCCTTTTCTCAGAGTCTATTGCATTGTGTATGGAAAAGCAGAAAACTCTCATGCTGGCGTGGAGCTCAGTAAGGGAATCTGGGGTTGACATCTGAGCCTGGAATTAGCACAATTAGGCACTACTGTGCAGGAACAGCATATTCCCAGCATATTTCAGGACTTTTACCAGGACCTGTGGAGGAGATTTAGGATCCTTTTGGCTCATCCTGGCAAAGAGAATCAAACTCATCACACACATGAGAACAAAGAGGTAGGCACACAGAAAACAAACTACATCTCATTTCGAACAGCACCGCCAGCTCCCATCAGGAATGTTCTCTGGAGATTAGTATCTGCTAGCATTTAATGAGCCAAAGCACAATGCGGGCCATTAGCTGCTCCCGGGAAATGTCCCACGCCTGGCTCAGGAGGGTTCAGTCACACCCGCACCGCCGGGCTCGGCAGCCTTGCTGTGACATCACGCTTCTAACAGCCTGGCAGCCACTAACTAAAGGGATTCATCCCGGCTGGAAGGCCGGTGGAGAGAGAAGGGCACAGGGGCTGGTGGATGAGCAGCTGTGGTCAGTCCTGCATGCCCTGGCTTTCCATCAGAGTGGAGCATGCTGACAGATTGGAGTGGAGAGGAAAGCAAGCAATAGTCATGTTGGCCTCTTGGATTAGCTGGTGACAGTGATAGAGCCCATGGAAATCAGGAGCATCTCCTCCAAGCATCTGCCTTGCAGAACGTGACAGTTTGGGTCAGTGGTTCCCATGCAGAGATGCTCAGGAACCTGACTAGCTGCGTTGCATAGGCAAATCTGATTTCTCATTTTGTTTTTTAAAGCCTCACGTTTCAAACTTCCCATGAATAGGATGTAGAAACTGCAGAGTGAGTCTGCTAGCAAAAGGGTTGCACTGTGAAACCTTTTTCATAAGGTTAAATCACTAGGTCACTGTAAAACCAGAATACTATGTATCTGTATCATGTATTATAGCAGCTCATTTAGTATTTAAATGCACGGTGAATCAAAGTGATAAAAGCTGAGATGAACTGTTTTCATAGCAGAGAATTGAAATGAAAAGCCTCATTTTTCAAATGGGAGAAGTCCAAATGAATCAACTCTGTCATTCTTTCCCTGAAATGTGTCAATTTTAATAGAACTGTCTCTTTAGTGGAAACATTATTCTGTCAGGAATTTTCCAACCAGTCATATGCCCAGCAGCAACTGGTAAAAATGGCAGCAGTGGCTTTGCAGGCTGCCCCTGTAGCCCAGGGCAGTCTGGCCAGTGAGCCAGCCAGGAGCCTCCTTTGCCTGTGAGGAGCTGCTGCTGCTGCTGCTGATTCCATGGGAGGGTGTGGGCAGGACCTCCTGACAGCCACAGCAAAGGGGAGAGGCTCAGCTTCCCCCCTTTGCCACTTTGCAGCTGAGAAATGCATCATTTCCTGCAGTGTCTTGTACCAAAATGCAAATACTTCTCTTTCAGTCAGAATGGCAAATCGTGACATCTCGAGGATTCACATCCTACCCAGCTGCTCAAATCTAAAGGGGCAGCTGAATAGGCACATTCCCATCTCTTGGAATTTTTTATTTGTGTTTTTTGTGAAGGTGACTTTGCAATACTCTCTTAATTCGGTGTATTAAGTGGAATGAGTCAACGTTAAATAAATTAATATTTAAATGCCTGGGGAAAAAATTGCTGAAGATTTGAGGAGTCACAAGCACATGGGACACTAAAAATTAAGAGTTTGCAAAGCAGATGGCTCTTTGTTGGCTTTTAAGGGACGCTCTCAAAACCAAAAATCCTAATAATGCCATGACATTTAAACTAAATTTCATCCACTGAGACCTATGTGTGCAAGCACAGCAAATAATACCAAATTAAAATGTCAAAGTGTCACTTGTTTTCATGGATAGCTTTGGATGTCCATGGGGACTCCTGAAATATCTGGAACTATCTAGTTCATGGAACCAGTCTGAAAAATTTTAGCCCAGTTACTGATGGTGAATCAAGGCTCAGTACTATATCCTTTACACCTATTAAATTCTCATTAGGTAAGCATTTGTGTTAGCTAGGTTTAGTCAGAAAAAACTGATTCTGCAAGATGTCTTTTGTACAGGATCTACTTTTTAAAACTAAAACCAAAATAAGGTTTATTTTCCTCAATGTAGATTTGAGGTTGTATGTTCAGCTGGAGTTGTGGCTGGCAAGCTCTAGAAACAATGTAATATCTGTGTGAAATTCAAAATAAATTGATTTGATTTAAAAGCATCGTGTTTCAAAACATCTGTAGAGTGAATTCCAGACAGTCTCAAAATAGACTTTTGATCTTCTGTTCTCATCCATTGCAAAGTGAGAGGCTGTTGCTACAGCAGAATGCAAATCAAGAAGGCAGTCTATTTCTCTGTACCAAACCTGGACTCCTAACCCTGTGCTCAGCTCATAAAAAATAACCCCTAAGAATTCAGGGGGTTAGTTAGAAGGTCTGAGGAGCAGTGATGCTGAGTGAGGGCTGCACTCAAGCAGCTCCATGGGTTTCCCCCTCCTGGAGCAGGGGGTTGCAGTGGAGGCAATGTGCTCAGTGCCTGCCCAGCTCCTGCCAGGGCAAGGGGCAGCTGGGTTGCATTCAGCTTTTCTTTGCACATCTCCAAGGCCAAACAGCTCTGCCTTCCCATTCCATGTTGTTTCTGGTAGATCTGTCTGCTTTTTCTGTCCAAGGTTTGCTCTGTACTGACCTTGCAGTTTTCTCTGCTGGCTGTTGTCCCCGAGGCCAAGCTGAACTGATGGAGTGGAGCTCACAGCAAGCCTCTCCACTGAGGCCTTACCCTGTAGATCTCCCTGTTCTGCATGATATTCATTATTATTAGCAGTATTTATTTAGTATAGTTACCTCAAAGTGGGTTTATATGAACTGCAGATGCATCTTCAACAGGAGTAGCTAGGAAATGTCCACTGCCTTTTGAATGTCAGGTGCTTTGTGATCTACTCTCCAGAAAAGAATATAAAGTCAGAGCTACAATGGCTTCCTCAGCAGCAACTCCAGGAAAGCTTCCTCCTGCATACCTGTCCTTCAATGTTCTTTCCTGTGAAAGACAACAAGGAGCTTCTGCCATCCTTGGACCTGTAATGCAGAAATTGTGCTCTGCTGGTATACTCTGCAAGCACCTTGCAAAGCAATATATATATACAGCAGCAAGGTTCCCAGACTACAGTCCAAATCAACTCCCATAAATGCTAATGAGGGTCATGTAGATAAGTCTTTACTTTCTGCATGTTAAACTTACCCTGAAGGATAATTTCCAAGACTTTAAAGTACCAGTGAAATGAGGAAGGAGGAATATTAAGACTCCCATCTAATGTCAGTGACTTCTGGCCAGTTTTGTTACTTCCATTTTATTCCTTGCCACTGATCCTTAAATAGAATTTATAGCTGTCCATTTTACACTCACCTTTTCATAGGATCACAGATGTATCCATGCAGAATGACTGCTTTCACACAGCCAGAGGAAATAAATGCTCTGGGGAAAAGAGCTCCAGGCAAAAAAAAAAAAAAAGGAGGATAAAATCTCCTGGAAAAAAATCAAGCTTCTCTTATCTGCTGTAGAAAATTCCACAAAGGGACTGAGTAAGTTTTCAACTTTGCATATATTATGAGGGCAGCTTTGAGGTAATTCTGCCACATCCAATGTCATCCTTAGTAAGAATACACCTTCACAGAAAGAATCCAAAGTTTGTGGAGAAGAAGAAACACTTGCCATTGAGTGGGCAGAATACCATCAGCCATTTAATTATAAAGATCACATCTTTTCATGCCATGAGAAATAACGTGCCGTCCCAGGAGTGCTATACACAAAGTGAGGCAACACAACACACACACTGTCCCAGTAGGATATCTGACAAAACTGCAGAAACAATAATTATACTTCACCCTGTTATTGTGACTCCTTCAAGTGCCACTTCACTGGTGGTGTCACATCAAAGAAGCATGTTATCTCATTGGACTGGGTTTATATGGCAGATGGGGTGAGGTACCATGGTTGATGCATCATTTCTCAGGTCAGAAGTCTGTTTTCTATCATGAGGTGTCCTGAGTGGAACACAGGTCCAGTATGGTTGTGTGTGAAATTCAGCTGGGCTGGGCTGGCCAAAGGCATTAGATTGCTCTCCCTTCTAGACTGGACAAAGGAAAGAGAAAATAGTACAAAACATTTGTGGGTCGAGATAAGGACAGGATAGATCACTCACCAGTTGCCGTCACAGGCAAACAGACTTGATTTGGGAAAAAAATTAATTTATTACCCATTAAATTAGAGTAGGATAATGAGAAATTAAATCAAAATTTAAAACACCTTTTTCCGTCCCCTCCCTTCTTCCCAGACTCAAATTCACTCCCAGTTCTCCCTTCCTCCTCCTTCCACAGGAGGATGGGGAATGTGGTTTACAGCCACTTCATGATACATTGTTTCTGCCACTCTTTTCTCCTCATGGGAAGGACTCCTCACACTCCTCCCCACTCCAGTGTGAAGTCCCTTCCATGGGATACAGGGATACAGTCTTCCATGAACTCTTCCAGCCTGGGTCCTTACCATAGGCTGTAGTTCCTTGTGAGCTGCTCCAGAGTGGGTCCCCTGCAAGGTCACAAGTCCTGTCAGAAAACCTGCTCCAGTGTGGGCTCCTCTCTCCATGGTGCCACAGGTCCTGCCAGGAGCCTGCTCCAAAACAGGCTCCCAAGGAGCCACAGCCTCCTTTGGGAATCCCCCTGTTCTGTCAGGGGCACTCCAAGGACTGCAGGAGGTTCTCTGTGTCCCTGTGGACTCCCTGGGCTGCAGGGGCACAGACTGAGTGACCATGGTGTGCCCCACAGGCTGCAGGGGAATCTCAGCTCTGGTGTCTGGAGCACCTCCTGCCCCTCCTTCTGCACTGACTGGGCACCTACAGAGCTGTTCCTGTCACAGACCTCACTCCTCTCTTCTCCAGCTGCCCTGGTCACAGTAACTTCTTTATCCTCAAACACATCACCCCAGCAGTGCTGCCACCAATGCTCAGCCTTGGCCAGGGGCAGTGTGCCTTGGAACCAGCTGGCATCAACTTCTCTGGACATGGAGGAAGTTCTGGCAGCTTCTCACAGAACTCACTCCTGTAACCCCCCCCTTACTGAAACCTTTCCACACAGACCAAATGCACCAGCCTGTCACCACCTAACCTGATGAGCTAGGGACACTTTGCTGGCAGGAATCAGTGCCTTGAATGGGCTTTCCCTGAGGGGATTATGTACAGTTATATGTACAATGCCTTCTGCAAAGCAAAGCTAATACAGACCAACAAACACAGAAACAAAGAGGTTCTCAGAGATTTCACTGTGGTTTTTAAGGATTTGGAACATGGATTGCTTCAGTCAGATTGGCTGAGGGATTTCAACATTTTTAGAACTTCAGTCTTTGAAATGAAAGATAGCACAGTACTTATCCAAGGAAACTAGCACTACAAAATTGTCTCAGTTAATAGAATAGTAGCTCTTATGTGATCTCTGTCAACTTTTGTCATTACTGTCTTTCTGAGAAACAGTTGATTGTGATACTAGCCATGTTACCTACTTATCACCACGTCATAATTTAGTGTCAATGGGCAGAAAGTTTAAAAATTTAACATCTCCTATCGAAGAATTATGTAAAAGTGTCTAGGTAAACTGGTCTTGATTTAAGAAGGAAAATCTAGGATTTTATCTCTCCTCCCTTAGCTCCTGCATATCCTTTGGTTAGTTTTGGGACTAGAATTAGAAATGCCAGTACAACCATCAGAAAGATGTTAGGCACTCAAGGTCCTGTTTCAGCTGGGACTGAGCACCAAAGTGTGGGGAGACCTTTTGAAAATCACAGCTTTACTACCACTGAGCCTAAAACATTCTAAGGAATGAAGAAGATAGGGGATGCACTTTAAAAGATGCCCACTGCACTTTAGTTAAGATTACAAAAGTGAAGAACCCTGTTCCCTCAGAGGAAAAGTAAATGAAACCATGCAAACATTTGTCCTTACAAAATTTCAGTTCTTTTTTTTGTTTTGTTTTGTTTAATAGCTCAAGAACCTGTTGATCCAAAACAGCCACATGCTATAGTAGTTTAAGTGGGGGAAGTGGAACTTCTTGGAATTTTTTCACACTTCTTTCACAATCAGCAGAGGGTGGCAAAGCAAAAGTTTGAGATATGGGTCCCTTCTGCTGCCACACTTGTTAGATCACAAGCAGCTACCAAATTGTTTCAAGGACAGAGAAATTGTTGGCTTACAGCAGGAGAGCTGCACACAACTTAATCAGTAGCTCCTCTGAACACTTACCTTTGACAAGGATCTTTTTCACTAGCTGGAGAATGAATACACAGAAGAAAAAATGCTTTGTATGTATTTTAGAATAATTTATTAGCTAATTATAAGATATTTTTATCTTTTTTTTTCATAACGGGATAGTTGGATGAAAACCAAAGTGCATAGAAAATTCACAGATATAATTCCAAATAAATAATTTTCCTATAAAACCCGTAAGATACTTCTCAGATTTCTGAATTTTCTCCTGAAAAATATCACACTTCCTTCAGTACCTGCTCAGATGGCAGAATTAGTGTGGCATTTGAAGACCTTTATGGCAACAATCTCCATGCAAAGTATGCAATTTCTCTTTGATTTGTGTCTGCACTGGTCACATGTACAGCAGAGACAGTTTGTTTATGGTCCTAAAAGAAATTGCTACTATTGATATGTAATTCTTCCTGAATGAGTCTTCTCCATTGGCATAATTTTTCTGCCTAAAAAGCTCAATTTTAGGATTCTCATTTGTAAAACCAATGCAATAATGGGAAAGCTATCTGAGATATACCATGATTCACAGATAAGTTACACTTCAGCTGATGGTTGTTATTACTGCAGAGAACACAAATTACATCCCACTTGAGCTTAGGCTTGCTGGGCTGACAGAACACAGTTAAACAGAAGGCTCTGAGAGGAGAAGATAAAACCTCTGCTTATATCTGTAAAAATTAACTTTCCTGAAAATAAAAAGCTTAAGGCATGTAAAAAATTCTGAGCGAAATTCTTGTCTCTGAGAAACAAAATTATAATGATGAGCTAATCTTTTTCTGCTGCTTATTCCTCACACACACCTCAGTCTGTAACACTGCAGACATTTGCTGTGGGTGATGGTGCCATGGAGAGCAATGACAGCAGTTGACAAATTAGGCATGGAAGAGGCTAACTGAAGCAATATTCTTCTTTATATCACTTTGACTCCCTTGCAGCACTGAACTGGGCAAATAGCTAGTTTGTGTAATATCCTCTGCTTACCTTGGCTACCTTAAATTACTCCCTATTTCATCATGTTGGCTTGAATCTCCAAATCTCATGGATGTCTTGTCACCACAGGCACAAAACAGATCTTCAAATCCTTGCATGACAAGAGAATTTTCATTTTGCAGAAACTACTCAATCTTCTTTGCCAGCTTCCCCCTTACAACAGTTCTCTCCTTGATCCTAAAGCTACATCAGAGATGAAGTTTTCCCCTTATTTCCTCTATAATCTTTTTAAAATTTGCTGCTTCTCCTCTACACCCTCACAGATAAATTTCTTATTCCCATGCTCTGACCAGAAGGCTGCTGCAACCATCATTATTCTGGCTTCTCAGTGCTGTCTTGAGGAAGGAAGAGGGGTTGAAAACACTGGTAGAATGAACTATCCATCTAAAAAGACTTTTTAGCAGCACTGCTTGTCACTTCAGCTATAATCCACTACAAACCCTTTCTCTTTCTTTACTGTGAAATACCTGCCTAGAGTATCCTCTTCTTTCTGCTGCTGACTCCTTCCTTACCTTTGCAAGTAAGATCAGTCATCTTGTGCTCTCCTCTCACATAAGAAAGAGGGAGCCTCCAAAAATCCCCCTCCTTCTAAACAACCTCTTGTTCTGAAGAAGCCAAAACACATGTGTTTGTTAAAATTCAGGCAGCAGACAAGCTGGGGTTGATTCATTTCAGGCTAAGAAGTACTGAGTCACCCTTATCTCCCTGCTCCCCCTCCTCACTCAGCCCATGTTTGATTATCAACAGGATGCTTGGATTTTAAAATGCTCTGGGAGGGAGGAAGTTAGGTAGGTAGGTAGGTAGATAAGTAAATAAGTAGGTAGGGAGGTAAGTAAGTAAATAGGTAGGTAGGTGGGTACTCTGCCTTTGTGGGATAAGGCCCACAAGCTGGATTAGTTTCTGACAGCTGCCTCAATGCAGTAACAGAAATAACATGTTACTACTTAAGTTGTGGAAAGTGAGACCTGCACACTTATAGGCTTGTCAGTCTAACTGGCACCTTCAGCAGCCTCCATAATTTACATTAAAATAGCTGATCCAGAACAAATTCCTGTTTTACATTGAAACACCTAACAAACACAGACATGAGGGCTCAGCCCTGTTGGAGGGAGTGGAGGAAAGCTGTTGATGAAGCAATGTTTCATGGTGTTCAGCATGTTCAGCATTGCATAGTGTGAGGAATCCAGGAGTTTGGGAGCTGCATAGATACCCTTGAGACAGCAGCTCTGCAGTAAGGAGTTTGTTAGTTAGAAAGGCAAAGATAGAAGCAAATTAACAAACTCTACATGGGAGATGGCTGCTGTTTGAAAAAACCTCCTTCCTAAATGACAAGGCAGTCTTTTCCCCATAGCCTAGTGCAGCCTGTATGAGCAGAGGGAAAACCATCAGCCCCTCCCCAAGTGGGTGCCCTGAGCTGGCACTCAGTAGCCCAGTACTTTCTGGGGTTGAGGAACTGCCCATGGAGGTTTCATGTCATTCATGAAATTCAAGCATTGCTTGCCCCTGAGCACACAAACAAACCAAGGCTGAGGTCCCTCAGGAAACCCCATTCTCATTTCCCCATTGTTTAATAAGCAGCAGGTCCATGAGAGAAGCTGCATTTGGAGTCTGAGATGCTGCACTTTGTGATGTGGGCACTGCCTGGCCTGGTTGCCACTGCTGAGGAATGCTGGTGCCACCCTTTGAAGAGAGGCAGGCTGGTACAAGACACTCAATGCTTCTGAACTGGCTGCTTTTTGGATCCCCATAAGTATTGGTAGCTTTAGAAATATAGTCTAAAAATAAGATTTTTGTTACAATGTGTGCTCATTCTGTTACTCAACCAGGTGAAAGCTTACTATTCAAAAGCCACTTTGAAAGGAGAAAATATATGCATAGCTATATAAGAAGTGTTTTCCATTAAAAGAAGTCCCATAGAATAAAGAGGTGATACTATGAGAAATGAGGTCTATAACGTGAGTTTATACACTCAATATACTACCAGCATTTGTACATTATTTGTTGTGGACATGTTGGGTTTTTGAGTAATATGAAAAAAACACCTTATTTATGTTCTTCTGATCTAGTGCTATAATCTCACACATACCCCTTGCAAGTCATATACAACAACACAACCAATTCTATCTCCAAAGGCTAATGTGCATTGTCCTCATCTTGCCACCTGATATTTAATCTTAAATATTTACTTAAATATTACCTTAAGAATTTGCTGATCCAGCTTGACCTTTATCTCACATCCCTTCTCCACCAACTTTACAGCCACCTCACCAGCAATCTTTAGTTCAGACACAGTCTGGGCCCTTTCTCCTCTGCCACACATTCATCTTTGCATGCATCAGTTCAGATTTTCCATTCCTCTGCTCTGGTGGAATTCAGTTATGTTTAATTGAGTTACCCCTGACATCCACCCGTGGCAGAGAAGAGACCTGGCCAACCATCTTTGTTTTGTCAACTCTAATTCTCAGTTCCAGTTTCAGACCAACTATCATGTCCAATTCACTGTCTATTTCAGGGCAGGGCTGGGCAAAGCTCAATTGGAATGGCAACTAGGATGCAAATTATTATTATACCAGTCCCTGGAGTCTCTGGCAGAGCACCAGCCCCCACTGAGCTGGAAGCTGCTCAAGCACCCAAAAAGCTCTGCACTGAAGGGCATCCAGTTAAAATAGACAAGCAGGATGGCTGCAGAGAAAGTGGTAGCATAAAGAGGATATGGAACTGAGGAAATGTTGATTTGCCAGACTCATATGGAAGAAAAAGGAACATTTACCATTAAGGTTTGACTTTGTGCCTCTTATAACAGTACTCCTCCTTCCACCCACAAGGTCATTTTAAAAAAAATTATTCCTTCTCCACTCTTTCTTTCTCTCTCTTTTTTTTTTT